>QWTY01012936.1:8303-26036 GCA_008033365.1 Pseudorectes ferrugineus
GTTAAAGACATTTTCCTTTCTGAAAGCTTGTGTCTGCACTATGTTGCTGGGTGAAGTGATCCTTGTGGGCAGCCAGGAGGACACTGCAGAATGGATAAACAACTAAACCCAGATGTTCAGCTGCTCTGTGGGCACATTTGCAATGTGGGAAGAGCAGGCACTTTGGAGGCCTGTAAGAGAGCTTTAGAAAGGCCAGGGGGCCAGATTTTTATTTTGCAGGCCACTGTAACTGTGCATGGACGTGTGAATGGATAGATTTATGTGCTGGTTGGCTTTTTGTTTCTCTGCATTTCTGTCTTTCTGCACAATCTAATGGCTTCCATTTAATCAAGGACTGGATCATCGCTCCCGAGGGCTACGCTGCCTATTACTGTGAAGGAGAATGTGCTTTCCCCCTGAATTCCTACATGAATGCTACAAACCATGCCATTGTGCAGACACTGGTAGGTGCAGCCTGTCTCCTAACGCAGGGTTACGTCTGACAGGTGCTGCTCAGAAATAAATTTATACACAAAAGGGTCTCCCAGCTACCAAGGGAAGGAAGGTCTGCCTTAGCTCATAAGGTGCCTGCAGCATCTGGCTCCACGTGTGTGGCTGAGTGGCCTCAATTAGTAGCTGGCCAGAAATGACCCTGTGTTTGCTGCAGGCACTGGCAGGCTCTGTCTGGTTTGAAAGGGCCCTGTGACAGACAGTGTAATGGGGGTTTAGTTCCACTGCATGGGAAGGAAGGAGCAGGACGTGAGACCCACTGTCAGCATCTCCTGGGAGAACTCTGTAAGGATCCACTCCGTGCTGCCACCAAAAGTGGATTTGGGGTCAGGCTGAGGAAAGGGTCAGTGAATCCCAAAGTTACACAGCTCAGCTGCTGAGTGAGGGTATGGGACAGGCAGAAGGCTGCCCAGGAAAGAAGAATATGGGGGAGGAGAGGGGAAAAGTAAATCTTAACACACCTCTACTTTCGTTCCCCAGGTTCACTTTATAAACCCAGAGACTGTGCCGAAACCCTGCTGTGCTCCTACACAACTCAATGCCATCTCAGTGCTCTATTTCGATGACAGCTCCAATGTTATCTTAAAAAAATACAGGAACATGGTGGTACGAGCATGTGGCTGCCACTAGATTTGTAGGGAAGAGAAAGAAGAAAGACAAAGAAGTTATTTGAAAAGAGTGGGTTTGTATGGCTGTGTGGGGGAGGGGGAAAGGTTGGTGCTCCAGCCTTGGGTTTAAAAAAATCCCAAACCGTTTAAGGACCAGGCCTCTGAAAGTTCAGACAATGGAACAGTTTCTGGATCTAAAGAGGCATTTGAACACATTTTGTTTTAGTTTATTACAGACAATGAGCTTGTAAACTGAAACAAGCCAGAGAAACCGTTTAAAACCAAATCTGCTTACAAAATTGGCTCCTACAGTACATACTTGTGCAAATGAGTCTTTCTGGAGATTGCAAACTCACCAGTGTTGATTGTGAGTAAAGCAGTAATAATCTATCCAAGGTGAGACTGTGCTGTGACTAATAAGTGTGTGTAGTTCCTGTAACACGGTTTGCAATAAAATAAGTGAACAAAATATACCTGGAGTGAACAGGTATTTTGTTAGAGAATCATTGCTTCCATCCCTCTGCTTCAATTTCGTAAGCAAAACCAAGGATGAATTACATGGAACTTCCAGTTTTAAACTACAGTAGCAAAAGCTGGATGTGCATTGACACAAATTCAAAGGACAGATTAGGCTAAGAAAAAGAAAGAATCAAGTGGCAGGCAAAGGACTGAAGAAAAGTGCTTCAAAGAGCGAGAATTTGGGGGTGTACTTTTTCCTATCAACAAGAAAGGAAATTTCCTCTTGCAGCCAGAAAGTATTTGAATTTTCTATGAACTTGAAACAGGAAAGCAGCAAAATGCTGAGAAACAGGGATTAAACCTAACGTTTAGCTGGGGTATCCTAAGCAGTTACAGAGCTGTAAGTAAAGATCCTGCTGCTGAGTGGAAAATGTCCATTGACTTCCCTGAGGGAACAAGTTCCAACACCTTTCTGAGAACGTGGAGGCTCAAGTGCAGAAGGTGCTGTGAGCTGGGATGTACAGCCAGCACCACACAGACGGGAACAAGCTAGGAAACCTTCCTTCCTGGGGCCAGTGCTTCTGATAAACCCCCTGCTCTGTTGGCCTCACCTCCAAAAAACCCAAAACAATCCCTTTCAAGGGCCACCAAGAAGCTGGAATCAGAAGCAAAAAAATGTCCCCTCAAGGCTTTTCTTTTTCGTTCTTTTAAAGTCACAGGTTACACAAACATCACACTTAAGTAATTAAGGCTCAATTAAAGTTGTTGCAAAGAAGAAAACAGAGTTGCAGTAACCAAGCACAAACCAATTCCCCACTTTGGCACGCACCAAAGTAGGATTGGCATAAATTCCACCACGGAGATAAAAAGAAAATTATGCCCAATAAAACACCGGGTCCAGCACACCCAGCTCTAAATCTCCAAACTTCAAAAAGCTAAACCCCCAACACATGGGTCCAGGACAACACAAATCCCTGGAGATGGGTATCTGCTCAGCGAGCAGATGGGGTGCAGTGGGGGCTTGGCTCCATGTCTTGCCTTAGAGGAGAGTTAGAGAAAGAAGATAAATGAAATTCTGGACTTCACTCACTGCTCTTCTCCCTTTAAGTCACAGATCAAATCCAGACCAGATGCCTCACTTTAAAAAGAATAAGCAAAGGAAGAAAAAAACCCGTACTGTCTATGAAATAAATTGGAAACTTGTTTCTGATGGCCTAATTCTCATCTCACTTAAGTCAATTGGTGTTTTCCCAGCAGTTTTCTCAGTAGCAGGATTAGGCTGATGGGAAAGGGGAAGTCCATCCACGACATTGGTCGGGTTTGGATGGGGGCCTTGGTGAGCAGCTGCCACACTGCCAGATGTGCCTGGCATCCCACCCAGGCCACTCCAACATCTGCAGGAGCAGCCTGGCTGCAGCAGGCACACTCCACAGGCAGCAAACTTCCCCACAGGGAGACTTTGGGCAAACACGGCCAGCCACATGGCAGGACAACAGCTGAAGGCAAAAGTCCACCTCTCCTGGAGTCTACAGACAGCACCATCCACCATCAGCAGCCAAAACTGCCCTCAGTGCACCCCTGGTTTAGAGTGAGGAACTGAAATCCCACAGATGGGAAGCATCTTTTGACATTGTATACATATATACAGCAGTGCTTCTGTAAACCTCCTAAAGGAAGTGAAGGTGCTGCCTAGAAAGTTAAAAGCTAATCATGCCTGAACTTCCACTATTTAGTAGTCGAGGATTAGTTTTCTCTCGCGGGTGTTTCAGTGTTGGTGGTCACTGCGTTGGTGTATTGCATTTTTAACTTGGACCACGGTATCTTGCTGTATAGGACTCATATATTAAATATTATGTGGGGATTGTTTCTGTTTTGGTTTTTTGTTGTTGTTTTTAAGCATAATAACAGGATTTCTGTTGCTAGGCTCAACATCAGCTTCACTGTTTGTACATTTTTATGTAAATAGTTGTCACAAGCGGAAGAAGAATTATTTATTTCCATCTCTGAATTCCTTTTCAATCACATGCAGGAAAAATGATTCTCGGTTCCTAAACACATTTGTTTCCTTATTTAAGAAGATATTTATTAACAGTTGGCAAAAATGCATACACATTTCTGGTTCTTTTCATAGAGCAGTTGTCAGAAGCCTTTTTGTACAAACTAGTAAAATAAATCATTGCAACTTTACAAAAGACATCCCGACGACATTGTGTATCTGTGTGGTTATTCTCCTTTTATTCAAAGAACCTTTTTGGCTGAGCAATGTTTCATCTTGAGCCTCTGTTTTTGTGCAGCTCGATCTCTATGTACGGGCAAAACTGTCACATGTCATTATTTGGTGCAGCTCCTTCGGTCCAAATACAACAGGGAGGGAAGAATAGCAAAAATATGGATGTGTTTTGCAGTCTGCACTGCAAAGATCCATGATTGAATTATAGTGCAGCTGTCAGCAGCTGTTTCAAAGAAGCAGGGGGTAAATTAGTTCTGTTTACTGCTAACATAGTTCAGAGATTCAGTCATCCCAATAAAATTATAGAGGCACAAGAAAGGAAGAAAGAAACTCCAAAGAAACATCAGCCAAGAAGCTGACATTTTCTAATTTAGATTGTTTTAGCATATTTGAGAGATGCTGCTGGCATGAGGTTTCCTACTGTGGATACCACACTGCATTGCTATGGAGGCAGCTGAAAAACATAATGGTCTAAATCCCTCTATTAACTGAGCATATCTTCGGGGCATAACAGCAATTTTGGGGTTCTTGTTTACTTTGAACTGTGAGCAGAGTTGTGCCAGTTTACGCAGATATATTTGCTGGGCCAGAGGATTAAATCATCAGCATTTGGGAGTTAATCTGCCATCTTCCACGAGCAATTACAAATTCATAATTAAATTTGCTTGGTGCACTGCTCTGAAAGTCCAGCAAAGCATCAGTGGAAAGACCTTTATTGATGTAAACCGATACCTACTCAGCTTCCGTAGGCCTGGACTAACTTTAGGAGGAGGATTCTCTGGTATTTCTCATTATGGTCCCAATTCTCTACGTTTAGGTGTGAGGCAGGGGTGGTGCCAGCAAGGGGAGAAAGAATAAAATAAATATTTTTGCTTTGCAGGGCCAGTCTCGCAGCCAACAGCAGCTCTGCCGCTGACTTCAACACGTCCAGCCTTATATCATGAAATATCTGCTGGTTTCCAGCTCTGCCACAAATACACACAACTTGCTGGATGTGCTTTGGAGCAGCTTTCCCAGCCTAGGAGCCAAAACTCCATTCCCGAGCTGGTTGCAGCCTCCCCTTGGTCTGCAGCACTCCTGTGGCTTTGTCTCCTCATCTACTGTTCTGGAAGGGGAATTCTTGACATGAATACATACACTGCCATAAACTGGCAGGGCCATAAAACCCTAGTGAACGAGCTTCCAAACAGCTAGATTTATCTGAGTAATGACATTTTAAAGCACATTTAAAGCATTTTATAGAACAGTTATTTTAACTTCCTTTCAGGCCAAACTTTGAGGATGTTATGTTTGCTTAATTGAGCTGTTTCAGATCTGTTCCAGTACTGACAATAAGATCCTTTTGTCCCTATGCAGGAAACTGCCTCCGTTGCTGCCAGTGTTCATGTAATAAAAAATAATGATTTAAATCAGCCTCAGTGCAATTTTAAGATTCCTGATTGTTATGGAAGTGTCAGCTGTAAAGCCTAAAACCAGAGAGGGACAGCAGAACTTGCACAAGTGCAGCTCAGGGCACGGCCAAGGGCTGCTGGATTCAGTCCCTCAGCCCTGCCTGCAATGGGAACAGATACTTCTGGATAAAAAAACCCCAAAGACTCATCTTTTGTGTTCAGAATTCACATCCTCTCTATGCTTCCATCCCAGTACCCTGCTCGCTGACTTCCACTGCTGCCACAAACACATTATTCTCTGTATTCAGCCTTCCTTCGGAGAGAAATTCTGCCCAATTAAGCTAAAAGGAGCCTGTTTGAAGTTTTTATTTATCAGGTAATGATTGACAAGACCTTGAGGCAAAAACTAGGAGCACTTTATACTACAGTCATTCATTACCCGAGTACAAAAGCAACACAAATGGGTTATTATGGCCACTTTGAGTTACTCTGTTTTAAATAAAAATATCTATTCCCTTTTTCTACTTAATGCTGTGGAATTTGTATTCCTAAATCAGCAGCCAAGAAAGACCAGAAGTTTAGGATAACAGGTTTAATGCACTGATTTGTTTCCTAGCTCGTTTTCCAAGGGTCTGTTTACCAGGCAATAGGAGCAGACTTTTTAATTTTAATATTTGGAAAGTTATTTCTTGGTATTGTGAGGTTTACCACTCTGGGATAAATCTGCTCTTTTCTCCAATAGAATCCTCATGTATGAATTAACTCCCCAAATGAAGACAGCACAATATTAAAACAGCTTAAATTTGGCTTTGTATTTAAAAGGAAAACAGGACAAGCCATAGACAGATTCATCAACTTCACACTTTTTTTCACCAGGGAAAGGTACAGGAGAAAGTTGGGGGAAAAAGGGGGCTCAGCCTCAGCCCCACAACCCCTCAGAAAGGCAGCTTTGCACTCGACCACTTTTTGCAGGCATGGTTAAGCATTTAACCATTTGCAGGCTAAAGCTCTACATGGGGCTGCTTGAATTAACCTCACCCTCAAAGAATTGGCCTGCTTGTCTGCAATAAAACCCAATCCCAGGCCAGTCAGCAGTAATTTGGGGAGTGGAGCGTTCGTGTCTGGGGCTGGGAGGGGGTGAGTGGCTGCACCCACTGCAACGTCCGTGCCCATAATTAAAACCACGCTCGGACCCTTTCCCCGCGAGCTGAGGGGGCTCCTGAGCGAGCAGCTCTGTGCTGCTGATAACTTGGGGCTAATGGTCTTATTTTAAGAAGCTCTTAAAAAGAAAGGAGGGGATGCCAGGCCCTCAGTGGATCTGTTGAGCTTTAGCGTGTCAGCACCTGGGGCTGCAGCCCAGGACGTCGGGGTTGTGCTAAATTTCCAGAGCAGTGCTACAGGTTTGGGATGTCACTGCGGTTGTGGAGTGCAAAAAGGGCCACAGAGGCATTTTTGCCCTGGCTCCCCACCTTCTCTTCCATTGCATGATCCCTCCACTAAGGTTCAGAGTGGACAACAGCCCCAGTAGTGGCCAGACACTGATGGTGACACCAGGAAGGCGACCTTTGGCTTGGCTAACGAAGGAGAACTGTTGCAGGCTGCTGGATTTATTCCCATGCTATTTGTTGCTGCTGTGTCAGGTGCTTCATATAAAACACGTGGAAGCAGAGACATTGAGTGTCTGGATTCAGTTATGAAGGGTCAGAGCTCAAAGATATCATTTCTCAGGTCCCAACAATTCGAGCCATTTTGTTCAGTGTTTGAAACAAGCTGTGGACAAGAGCAGAGCACCCAGTGGCTCTACGTCTCTCTGCCTCAGGCAGAAGCACTACTCAGCCTCTTTAAAAAGAGAGATTTGGGCAATTGCTTAATGAGAATAAATTCCCCATTTTAGCCTCTATCTTAGGCTGCATACTAAGCACACAAGAAAGGAGCACAAATCAACACAGCTGATCCAAAACTGACATGTGAGGAGTTCTGTTTCCGATTTGTTTATATGCTTCTCACAGTGATCTACTGCCACTACTGACCTATATTTGGCTCCTGAAGTGAGAAACTCACTCTTAAATCCACTGAAATGAGTTGTTCTTCCTCAATAGGGAATGACCTGGCTGGACCACAGTTTTAGGAGTTGGTTAATTACTCCACAGACGTATTTCATGACACCTCAGGGCTAAGTTTTGGAGGAAACAGCAAGGAGAGGTAGGGCCAGGCCTTCGTGAGAAGAGAGAATGCAGCTACTGCCTCTGCAATTGTACAACCAAGTTCTGAAATCCATCTTGCAGGGTTCCCCTGGAAACCCAGCCAGTGGTTTTGGGGAGAAGGAACACGACACTCACAGAGATTGGGCCACCATCAACTTGGAACAACTTTAACCAAGAGATCTTTTTCCTAACACCAAGGCAGACTTTTTTTTTTATCCTAAATCAGAAAAATGCACAAGCGATTCCAAGTTCAGCCCATCAGTTGTTTTGGTTTCACATGACTACTGAGAAATCAACTGTAAACGCTGGTGCAGTTACACACACACATACCATGCACAGAATGTGAACTATAAATACTGGCAGGGAGTCTGGTTTAAGAAGCTGCAGTTAATGTTGTGTCAGAACAGCCCTTGGAACCCCCATTTCCAGAGACTTATAGTGCAGGGGGTGGGGAGGGAATAAATCCGATTTCGCTGGAGCTTTGCCTACAACTTCTCAGCCATAAAGCCTTTATTTATGGCTGTTACACAGCGTGAAGGATTCAATTTGTCCTTTGTTATGAATTTCAGTGGATCATGTAACTGTTTATTTCCAGATATTTAAAAAAAAAAAGTTGGTATTTTTGGTTTGCAGGAAAAAACAAAGCTCCTCATAGTCTACACTAGTGGGGATGTGCTTAGACCACATTTGACAGAGACAGGGGGTCCCAAAGCCCTGAAATTTCCTTCACAGGGGCCACAGAAAAGGATGAGACAAGGCAGTAAAGCCCTTCCATGAGGTTGGTGGGCTTGGGGATGAAGTCTAGGCTAGAGGTTGTGACTGAGCACCTGAGGCGGTGGAGCCTGGGCTGGAGGAAACCTCAACCCTGCAGCCACTTCAGTCCTCGGCCAGGAATGGCAGCAGCCCCCTCCCAGAGCTGCTGGAGGCACTTCTTCATGGGAGTAGGTGGAAAAGCAGAACCAGTTCAAGGCACAAACTGGATCAGCTCTTCACAGCTTTGAGAGATTTCCTGCTTCGAGCAGCAGCTGAGAACAAGATGCTCAATAAAAAAATATCGCAGCCAAAAAGAGACGTGTGTCTGCAGTGACTCGCTACACTTTGCAGGGGCAATGTGGAGTCACAATGACAGTCCTGGTAATTAACACTTGCTAAGCACTCCCTCTTCAAAGAGTTTTTACTGATGTCAGTTAAAAAGGAAGATGCTTGGATTTTGCATTGGTTTATTTCATGTTTCTCATCTGGCTCAAGAACAAGCCTTGAGAAACCTGTTTTTTGGGCAAGAGGCAACAGCCTCAAGTTAAAAAGAGATGGAGGCTCCTTCCTGGGAGTTGTGGGAGATTGACAGCAAATTAAGCCCACGGGTCAAATATTATGTTCTCCAGATGGGAGTGACAGTCTTTGAGGAAGCAGATCTGGTTTTCTGCTGCAGCACCTCTCAGAAAATGAAAAGAAAAACATCTCGGCTGGCACTGCAGGATACTGGAGTGGCTTTTGCTTCATTTCCAGACCATGTGTCAGACATGCCCCGGTGTCTCCTCAGGTGCCCTCGTTCCCTTTGTGAACAGAGGTGGAAGACCAGGGATGGATGAGTCTGTGATTCACCTGCCTCCTCTTGAAACATTCTGAGCACATGGAGAGGTGGGACAGATCCCAAGGATTTCACCACCTAGGTCAGACCCTGGCATATCAGAGGCTGCATTTACTGCTCCTACAGCTTAAAAACCAAATGATTTGGGTGATTTATTGCCAGTATGAGAATAGTGACCTCAAGGGCTTGTTCTAGGCTCAGCACCCCCCAGTTTTGTCAGTCTCTGGTTGAAAATACACAGGTTAATTGGACAGAGGCATGGCAAACCCTCCCCAGCTCTATTCCCTGCCTCTGAAGGGAGTGTAAAGGAACAACATACCAGAGGTCACACACACATTTGCAGACAAGTTTACATTTAATCAACATCTGTCCCTCCCACCAGGTACATATGAGGATCTTCTGGGGAAAATAGCAGTTAGTCAATTCACAAAAACACTGAGCTCCAGCTCTTCCCTCCTCAGTCAAATTAAAGACCTTTTCTGTGCAGCGACAGCTGATGAACACTGTGCCCTGTACTTTAGGTGCTCACTGCTGGTATCTACCTTAATTGCTGCTTCCCATTTGCTTTGGCCCCTTCTCAAAGGAGGCAGCACATCTAATTGCACACGGAGGGAGATGTCTGCCTCTGATCTGTCTGAACAGTTTCTCCCTCAAGTAATTTAGAAGCGTCTCTGTTGGTAGTAGACTAAACCAGTAAATAAGAGCAGCTTTGGGATTCAGCCATCTTCCCCAAACTAAAGGATTTTCCCTGTTCAGTAGGATGTTGTCACATTTGGCTGCCAAAGCTGCTCATTGTGCTGTGAGTTGTCAGCCAAAATGAAGCTCCACTGCTGCCTGAAGTTGTATTTGTCGAGGCCTCTTCATCTTTGAGAGGAAACTGCCATATCCCCCTCCCCACTCCCTTTTCTTCCACCATTTACTCAATTGCATTAACAGCAGCAGCAACATCAGAAAGTTTGTGGCGATGGGACTGGAATTCCTCAGTGGAGTTTATTTTAACACATCCAGAATACCAGATATCTACTGAGCTATATATAGAGATAGGGCTACATCTCTGAAGAATTAAAAAAAAAAAAAAGGCCTATACTTCTGAAAGCCACAAGGCCACAAAGATAGATTATGTGAATTACTGTCATTACCAAAATTGCTGGTTAAAGAAGAACTTCTGAGCACCCTGCATTGCTCTAGCAGTTCGACTATAGGAACCACTGTAATTACAAAGTATTTTAAATCATGCCAGTACAAACACGATCTGGAAATGGAAAATACCATGCTAGTCATTGCATCTGGAAATTAATGGCTGGCATGGAAATGCATGGAACTGGTTACTCACGCTGAGCAGTGGGCACGGTGAAGTCATGTCCACCACCACTCCTGACTACCTTTGACTACAGGCAAAGGTTATTTCCAGTCTCACCCACACTCCTGGCAGCCCCCAGATCCAAGGGCTGCTGCTCACAGAGAGCTGGCATCGCTGTTAGGAGACTGAGCTGTCAGCTCACAACATCCCCAAGTGTCAAGAAAGGAGTGACACACAAAGGCCAAAGGGCTGCACAAGCCACATCAGCCTCTCTGGCAAGATCAAAGCAACATTCAAGTCAAGTAATGCACAAAGAAGCGTTTTAGTGAGTCTATTTGGAATAATAAATGTTAGGAACTCGTTACTAAAAAACTGTGAGAGACGAGTTCGTAACCAAGCAATTTCCACTAAAGAGGAGGAAAAACCAACCAACCAAGAAAAATCTGTACAGCAACTTCCATATTCAGCGCACACGTTTTACTGGCAAGAACAGCTTTTCTCCCCAGGAAGGAGTTGTGGGTGGACAGCAGAGAAGGACAAAGCAGGAGCTCATCCATTTACATCACACCTGAGCCCTGGCACACAGCAGACAGGTCCCTTCCCCGACACGCTGTCCCAGCTGCAGGTGCCCTGTTGCACAACATCCTGGGGACTAATCTCCAAACACCATCAGCCTGGAGAGCGCCTGTCCTTATCTGCTGCAGAGCAGCTGTTGTGGGCTTCTGTCTGCCAGATCAAAGGAGAGCTTGTTCCAATCAGCCAGCATTACTCAGAGAGCTGGAATCAGCCTGCTCCGGGATGGAGCTCATCCCGGCCCGCCCGGGGTTGGGGTGCAGAGCAGCAGCATCACTCCAGCCAGAGCTGCAGGCTGAGCTCTGCTGTCCTGAGGACAAGAGCAAACCAGCTTTCAAAGGCAGAGCATCTCTTCCTGCCTTTGTTTCTGCACGCCTGGTTCCAAGCAATGCTTTTGGTCCCCTACATGGATGGAGGACATCCACTCTTCCCTACAGGTCAAGCTCGAGCTACCGCAGCAAAATTCACAATTTCAAGATTATTTTGTCTGCAGAGCGTGAAGAACTTGCAGGAACTCAACCCTGTCAGTGAGGGGAGCAGAGTGGGCAGCAGCACAACAGGGCACAACACACAGAGCCAGCAAACAAATTTTGCCAGCTACAACAAGTGAGGCCACTGCCTAAATTGTGTCTGTACACAACCAGCCCCAGTCCTGGTAAGACCAAAAGGAAGACAAAGCCAGAGAAAATAAAGCATTTGAATAATAATTAAAATAATATTACTCTAAAAACACTGCATAGAAACTGCTCTACCAGGACTCACACACTACTTCAAGCTGCAGCCTGTTCAGTGATCAATCCCAACACCTGTTTCCCAGTCACTGCAAACTACTGCATCATTTTATTTGGGACTAAAAAGATGAAACTTACCTCTCCAGTACCAGAGGTCACCTTTTTCGTTTCCTCCACGCACTCTTCTCAAGAGAAGTAGGCTGAGACATGAAGGTAGCACCAGCATTTCATCCTTCCAGGGAAAGGAGAGCTTGCACCTTTCTGAAGTCACCAAAATACCAGAGGCCACAAGGCTTCTTCCCTCCTCAGGACAAACTCTGGCCTCTCGAACCAAGCCCCAGAACCAAGCTCCCAGCTCAACTTCTCAGTGACTGGTTCAAAATCCTGTAACTCAGTCCTTTCTGGGAACTCCTGAATTTCACCTCACTTGGTGATAATTTACCCATCAGGTTTTCTCAGTCAGGAGGCACCGTTCCCTCTCCCCCAGGTGATATGGCTCAAGCCTCCCTCTGCCCTTCTGCCAGGCTCCAACCCCAAAGAGCTCACTCATTAGGCAATCACCCATGGAACACTGATGTTCACCTCATTGACTGTGTTCTCACCCAGCCTTTCAGAGTCCTCTGCTGGCCACAAGAAGCCACCCACGTACCTGGCCCCTCTGCAAAGGGACTTTCTGCCCTACATCACTGTGGGGACTGGGAAGAACCTGGCTCTGTCTTGTCTCACTCTCCCTGGGGCTCCCACAACCAGACTGGCCCACAGAATCAGGATGTCCAAGCATGTTTTGGGCTGTTTTACGTGTCCAGCTGGGCAGTGGGGAGTTCCTGCTGAATCACTGGTTCCCTGCAAAGCCTGGTGTAAAAAAAGTAGATTTTTCACATGTCATGGCTCATTTTAGCAAGGATTGCTCCCAAAACTGTCCTCTCCCAGCCTTGTCTAGAAGGTTGGGGGGCCCCACATCTGCAGAGGGGTTGGGAGCCCTGCCCACGTGTGTGGGTGTACAGGCACGGTCTCAGATGCCCAAGGCTGCACACGAGGAGGTTTGGGGGAGGCACAGAAACCTTTTCCCCCTCACATGTGCCTTGCAAGAGCGGCTGCTGGCTGTGCTGTCTGTCCCCAGCCCTGTATCAGCCTCCCAAGCACTTCCTCATCCTCCTCAGAGCCACAGCTCGGATGAGCAGCACCACTTTAATGTGGTCTTTGTTCTTTTTGCATCTGGGTCCCACATTTAGGAATCCAGCACTTTGCAGGGATTGAGTGACAGTGCCCCAACCTCTTAACTGGTTGTTTGCCAGTCCCCCCATTCTCTGCAGAGAGATTCCTCCAGTTCAGATGGACGGGCAGCACTCCCCACACTTGCACAGGGCTGTGCTTTAACAGGGGTTTTGTGAACCTGAGGATTGCAGCAAACCACACAATGTCTTAACACAGCCCTTCCTATAAATGAACTGATTTACACATCAGAGAATTTCACAGCCTACTCTGGCAAAAGTTCCTGTATTGAAGGTTGATAATTGAACACTCACTGCTGTCCTTTAACAAGACATAACTCAGTATGATACAGAAGAAGCTGGACCTGGAGTCTTGGTTTCTGTTTCATATCATCCACTGCATAACTTTGGGCAGGAGGCAGCACCCATCAGTGCCTCAGTTTCCCCATCTGTAAAATTTTAGTTTTGCAGAATTTTTGAAGGAATGGCTATGATGGGATGGGCTGTAAAGCACACGAAGTTCTGAGTGCAGCGGGCAGAGGTTGTGGCAAGGAGTGTGGAGTGACCACAGTGAGCAGACAGGAATGAGGGCAAGCACTGAGTGGCCACAGGTCCTGCCCAGCCCAGCTGCCCCAGCCCAGTAACCAGACTGGCTGGAATGGGTCACTTCCAAAGCTGGGAAATCACACAGCAAGTCAAAAAATCGGGAAGTGTTTGGCCCCCATCCACCTGTCCTCATGCAGGCAGTGCAGGGGCCTCTCTGATGCTTTGTTCAATGGAAAATTTATCCTCTGCAGATATTTGTGATGTGTCACATCTCTCAGCCTGGTGCACAGGCAGATCTGCCAGCTGAGGGTTTTACAGGCCCCGCGGGGAGAGGAACAGAGTGAGCTGATCCCATTGCCATGAAGAAATAATTAAGAGGTTTTGTTGAGTAAGGCTTGGAAAACAAAAAACTGGAAATGACTAAGGGTCTTAATTGAAATGTATTTCAAATTTACAGTTTTATCAATAATTTCCTTTTTCTCCACTGAAAAACACCTCTGGAATAATAATTAAAAAACCTCTATGAAGAAAGGTGTTGTATAAATAATGTACAGATGTCAGACACGGGGAAGAATTATTTTAGGTTTAAACTTGCAGCAGAATTTGAAGGAAAGCTGTGTGAAGAATTTTTAAAAACACACTCGTTTTTATTAGAACTTTCTGTTTGCCATTTTTCAGTCTGTTCCTCATAAAAAAAGCAAATTTGAACTCCTCCAGAACTGTGGTTTCCATAAGCCAGGATTAAGTGTAGGCATGAGACAATCCCTACAAGGGGAAGGACCTGGACCTGGGAAAAGCTCACACAGCTCCTCTTGCACACTGGGGTCAGTTTAAAATCAAGATGTGTCTGACTTTGGGGATGGAAGAAGATTTTGGCTCAGTCATGAGCTGTTTAAGGCATCCATTCATCCACAGAAAATAGTGGATCTGCATGGCTCAGGAAGCTGGGAATGGTGGGGATCCCTGCTGGCTGTGGGCACAGCTCTAAACACGGAGCTGGAGTACCTGGAGTATCTGACAAAATTAGGATCAAGGATGGCTAAGAGATTGTAGGGTCCTGCTGGGGACATCTGGGGATCCACGGGATTTCTCTGTCCCTCCTTTCTGTGTTGGCACACCAGGGGCTTGGGACAGACCTAACCCATCCACGTGGATTCCGTGCTCTGCAGTTCACGTTTCTCAAAGAAAGCTGAGGCTCCTTTGAAAGCTCATCTTGTTTTCCCTAATTGAATCCGGAAAACAGCCATATTAATACCAACAGACACCGCCCACACACAAATCAGAAAAATTAAAGGGCATTGCAAAAGTGCCTGTTTCCAGTGGTCAGATTAGCTGCAGATGGAAGCAATTGGAGCTGCATTAAAACTAACAGGCTGTAATTGTCCAGAGGCATTGTCTCGCAGTGCAACACTTCTCTTTGGCTCTTCACGGAGATTTCTTGGAATTTTTTCAATCGCTTTTCTGCTTGAAGTATATGCTGCATTTCAGATCTTTCCTTTCCATGTCACAAGAGAATGAGCTAAAAGTTCATCAACAGCCTATGGCAACATCTCAGTGGAGAAAGTTGAAGTCATTTCTTAATGCCATTTCTTATTAGCTATCATCATTGTGTAAATGCTGCGAGTACCAGAGCGCAGGAGGTCTGCTGTTAATCATTATGAACCTTGGTTTCTCCCTGCCTAGCAGTTAAACCTTCAGAATCATTTCATTTCTTTAAAATGTACAGAAAACTGGCTTCTCCCAGGCCCTTGGGTGTTCTAGTGAATAATACCGTGGACTTAGTTCCCAACCAGCTTTCTGTAGTTAGTTAGTTAGATAGATCTTCTATTTAAAGATAAGTTCCATCCCACCCCTCTGCAATCTGGTTATGATTACGGGTTACTGCCACCCGCAGACTGATAAACTTATAACAGCTGCATTGCAGGAAATCACCTCCAATTCAACCCTGATGTTGTAGGGATGTCTTTAGTTAGCTTAAATAGGCTTTTAACATTCATTTTTTTGTGTGCAAAACACCTATCATTAATTTTGACTCGAGAGATCAAACAGTTAACAATGTGTTGATCCTAGCTTACTTTTAAGTGATGTATTGTATCATTTCTGAGAGTTATGAGGGGTTGATATTTTCTTTTACTAATGCATCAAAGTCGATAAGTGAGCGGGGCAAACCCGCGTCCTGGGAAAGGAAGCTATTAACAGCTCTGCTCGGAAGGTTCTGAGGGCCACATTGCGTCATAGCCCTCGAGTTTATTGAATGTTAACTCTTTTTTTTTTTTTTCCCTTAACCAAAGGAAATGAGTTTCTATAATCCTCTGCTTTGAGCTGCATCCTCAGTGGGGTAATGAAAAATGACCCACGCCATCTGATAGCGCACTACTTTGCACACAATAGATCTTCACAAGGGCAGGCACAATGCGACTCCAGCTCCGGCTCTTTCTCCTTGTTGAAACGCACAATGAATTTATTTATTGCTGATCTAAAAGGCACTCGAACAGAACGGGCACAGCGGGGGAATCGCCCGAGTTTAACTTGGCATGGTAAGAAAGCAGCCCCAGAGAAAATGACCAGTGTGCAGGCTTGGGAGAGCAGAACATTTTTATAAGGAGGATCTTGAAATGGTGGGTTCGTGCACACGCAGAGAGCAAGGCAAATTGGTTCCAAGAACAAGGCATCTGCTTCCTTGAAAACTTTTTTTTTTTGGCAGAATTTGTATGCGAGTTGGGCATGTTGAGTGATTTATGGGGCCATTAAACATACACTAAATCAATCTCTATTAGGGGAAAAAAAAAGCGCCACGTACTTAAAAAAGGCCCTCGAGCGAGATTGCTGAACCCAAGGTCTGATGTTGCGAGGCAGAATGGTCACTGGCAATTTGGAGATGTAACATGAACTCAGTCAGTCAATTCGGATATGATAGTTTTTAATGTTCCATGAATCCAGCAAAATGTGCATCCAATTAACTACTACTAAAGGACCTTATTTATAAAATAATACTTTTGCGGTCAGGTTGCACTTTTTCCACTCATTTCTGTACACAGTTCAGGTTGCAGGTTTTGCGTGTTTGATTAATGCAGACAAACATCCGTTTTGGGCTGGCTGCTCCTGGCAGGGCTGGGCAGGGAAGAGGCTTTGTCCCCGTTATCGCAGATTTAGGCTGGGAATGGAGGCAGGAGAAGGATTTTCTGCTGGAATTAAGCAGCAAGAATTAGAGCAAGAGGTTGTCCTTTGCTGAGGGATCTCTCTGAGGGGCAGATCCAAGTGCTGGAAACACTGAGTTGGCAAAACCTTCAGCTGTTTACTCAGTGCTGTTTTGGAGCTGAAGAAATTCGTAGGTGGTACAAACGTGTCCTTCAGCCCACAGGAAAAACATCCTCCTCAGAAAACACATCTGAGTTATTTAAAGGATACGTGCAAAACGTATGCATCCCAAACCAGCCCCTTTTCCAAGGTAATTTCATTTTAAGACCACGCAGTGGGCAGACATTCACAAATTCAGGGAAAACAAGGTTTTATGAACTCCCCTCTGAATTGCCTATGCAAACAAGCATAACATTCAAATGGAAACAGGCCAAAAGTGTTTTGTGAATAGAGCATTAAGATATTTTCTTCTTGACATGGTAAGGGATGGAAAATCTGTAGCAAAGCCCTACAGCTTGTCAGAGAAAATTCTCTGTGTGTGTGTGTGCACACACACGTAAGTGCAGGAGAGTGACATGTAAAGTTTCTGACATGCTACAGCATGGGATGGGGAGCTCAGGAATGCTCTGCGAATCCAAGAGCATTTCTCACCCAAGTTCAGCATTTTACCGCCAGCTTTTCTCCAGTATTGTTTTCAGTTAAGTTTTCTTCTGATTTCAAAATGAAAATATTTTAAGTGTGAAATGTTTGAGTTTCCAAAAGTGAATAAACAACTTTGTTTAAAAATAAAGAAGCAAATCAAAGCGCTCAGGGAAAACAAATGAAAAGGCAAAAGAATGAGACTGTAACAGAAGCTGACACGGATACAAGAGGGGACATGGAAGTGATGAGGCTTTGACTTGCACTACCAGCCCTGTCCCTCCTCAAGAAACCCTCAAGCTCCACCACAGCCCAGCACCTCCTGCAGCTTAGGGATCATCTGGGAGATGTGTCTGGAACAGAGAATCAATTTTTTTTTGTGGAAAAGAGGCAATGGGATTTAAGTTTTGGACCCCATTCTCGTGGCTCTCGGGTTGAAGGGCAGTGACAGCTGAAGACACAATTAATATAACAAATCTAAACCAGGCAATTACTTTGGTGATACAGCCTAATTGCAAGGGAAACAGGTCGACACTGGATTTCTCCTGAGCACAGGGAGATCATATAGACTGTTTTCTAGTATTTTGGCAAACAAGTGCACACTCATGAGACTCACATTTCCAGAA
>QWTY01012938.1:0-13498 GCA_008033365.1 Pseudorectes ferrugineus
TCTCCCCGCTGCAGAGCCGAGGGAGCACCTTCCTGCTGTTCCCCAGCTCCCGGCTCTGTTTCTCAGGAGAGACACGGAGAGCTAGAAGTCTTTGCTTTTTAGCTAGCTTCTTGTTTGTTAGCTGAAGCAAGGAGTTTTCCTGGAATTGTGGCTGCTCCTTCTTTTTCTGGAACTGTCCAGCTTTGCTCTGGTGCGAACACCATCACCAGGAGGCCGCACACCGCGGCCCGGCCGGGCCCACGCCGCACCCCAGCTCCGGAGAGAGCAGAGCCACACCTACAGAAAGGACCCTGAATCTACCAGGCTTTTCTGCACAACGAGAGGGTTTATTATCTAACATTATTCATTTTGTGCCGGCGTGCATTTTGCTTGTTAAATAAGCAGCTTTTTTTCACTTTCCTCCAAGAAATTTCTTTCTGAACCTGGGTGGGGGAGGGGCTGCTGAGACCTGCTTTCTATTAGAGGACACGTTCATTTCAGATATTTCCTCATAATTTGTCTCAAACTGAGACAGGCATCCTCTCCTGTTCCTATCTCCCAGCCCCTATGTTCAGTGACAGTGCCTCTGGAACTGAAAGGAAAGGCTCCATCAGGACAGGAGACAGGGCTTAGGTTCCTATTTTCACAAAGTGGAGCAGCGTCAGTGGGAGAGATTGAAACATTTCAGGCTGTTTCACTTCTAACTCTGTCTCTGATTTGTGGGGAAAAAAATGGAATTTTTTTACATGTGTAAGGATCTTTATGTGGCTGTGATTTGTAAGCTGAAACAACAAGGCATTTGACAACAGGATGACACTGATGCCCTACAGGAGGGGTATGAACAACATGAGGATCAGCAGGGGCCAGCTTGAGTTGAAATAGCTTCTCAGATATCCCTAAAGACTAAAAAATTCTCTTCCAGAAAAGAAAATTTAATGCAAATTAGGACAATAGAAAGGAACATAACATCAACAAAATTAAAACTGAAATTGGGATTAGTAGTAACTCTGAAGTATAAATGCTTAAAATTACAAGAACTGATATTAAGGTTTTCTGGTACAGCAGAAGCAAAGAGACTGAAAGCAAATTAGAGACTTTTTTTAGCTTATTAAAAGATAGAGAAACCCTGATACTGTACATTCCTCATTTCATTTTGCAATGTTTTTCTCGTGAGTAAGGTTGTAGGCATATACGCCTTGCTCACTATCTTCAAGCAATAGAGATATTGTGAACAACAATTCCTATGAAATAAATAAACACTCTAAGTTTAACTGTACCTGTCAGGTAAGAAGACAAAAAAGATAGATAGGGGTTGGGATTGAGTTCCAGCTTGAGTCTATTCTTTGTTCTGTAGCATTGAACAAACTGCTGAATTTGAATTTAGTTTGTTAGTTGCATATGCTTATTCTCATTTCAGAGGAGTCGTTGGAAGGACTAGGAAGGAATTTATAAGTATCTTTGCTCTCTCTTTCTCTGTTTTGAAAGACGTGATTCTGGGAAGAGATGGAGTCTTATCTCAAGAAATTTTTTCCATAAATTTCCATGAGGAAATCACAACCTTTCCGAATCTTCTGGTCTATTGGACAGTCTCCAGACACCACTGAGAAGTAACCAACACATTAGCAATTTCTGACCAGATTTAGTCCTGTGCTTCACTGATTTATTTGTACTCTGGTTTGTTTTGTACCATAACTGGGTCACTACTCTGGGTCACCATTCTTCATGCAATTCCTCATGAAAGGATAACAAAATTCTTACTACAAAATAGGAAACAGTCTCTCAGGTCAAAGAACTCCAGGTGTTCCTCTCAGAAGATTTGGGCATGTTTATGACAAACTTACCTGCTGAGATCCGATGTTCATATGACGGGCTCTCAGCCATCAATCACCATATTTCCTGCAAATTGCAGCATCAGTGTTTGCACCTGGGCAGTTTTACTGCACTGCTCATAGGTGCACTAGTTTGGCTTGGCAGTGGTGGCATGCTAAACGGAATTCAAGGAGACTGACTGCATTGTTAGAGTAATGACAAATACAGGATTAAGGGTGTGTATTCTCAATCCTTTCCCCTGCAGGCTTTCGAAAGCAGTGGTCATAAAAGGACTTGAAAGTGTGGGTATCTCAAGCTCTTGCTACTCATGGGTTCAGCATAGGGAGAGTTTTTATTCTGGTCTTCTGTCAGAGAAGGGGTTTTGCAGAGGAGCCAGGCTGCAGGGTTGATTAACAGGTAAACCTGTAAAATCAGAATGTGTTGTCAGTGCTTCACATATGTCCTGCAGCAAACATGAAAGAACGGGAGGGAGGTACCTGTCAGGTGATGCTACTGGAGAGGTTCAGCAACTGAATACATCTCAGCAGAAGTTACCATGGGTTAGTATGTACCAGTGTGAAGAGCAAATCTTGCTTTTCCTCTTCAGCTGCCATATAGATGTACCTGTCACCCTTCTTTATCTCCAGAGAATTTTACAGCACCATGAATTCCTTCTCCTTCTTACCTGGTATCCCAGCTTCATTGCCATCTGTCATCATACCTGAAACAATTAGCATGTCATGTGCTGAGCTTCTCCCACTCATATTGGCTAGCAGACAGAGCTGAGGTCCAAAAATTTTGAGGCATATGTTGAGGCATAGCCATATAAACCTGAGACAAATTAGAGTTTCAGGGAATCACAGAACCATAGAATGGTTTGGGTTGGAAGGGACTTTTAAGACTTTGTACTTTCTTCCCCAGTCACAGGAAGGGACACCTTCCACTAGACCAGGTTGCTCGAAACTGCATCCAAACTGACCTTGAATGCTTTCAGGGAGGAGGGATCTACAATTTCTCTGGGAAACCTGTGCCAGTACCTCACTACTCTCACAGTAAAGAATTTCTTCCCAATATCTAATCTAAACCTACTCTCTTTCAGTTTAAAGCCATCCCCCCTTTTCCTGTCACTACCTGCCCTTGTAAAATAGTCCCTCTTCAGCTGTCTTGTAGCCCCGTTTAGTTACTGGAAGGTGTTACATGGTTTCTCTGGAACCTTCTCCTCTCCAGGCTGAACAATCCCAATGTTTTCAGCCTTTCCTCATAGCAGAGGTGCTCCATCCCTCTGATCAACTTGGTGACATCCTCTGGACTTGCTGGATTCAGTTGATGCCTCCTTACTTTGGGGGTCCTAGAGCTGGGAGCTGTGTCTGGTTCTTATGTCTGGTCTCCTGTCTGATTCCCTTACTTACACTCATTTAAAAATTTGATGAAGTCTTGATTTGGAGTAACAGATGCAGAGCTTGAAACAGTGCTACAAATAACAAAGGAATAGGCCCAAGTGCAAAAAATTTTCTTTTACATTTTAGGAGCAAAATGGTGAGAGTCGCATTTTACATGTATTCAAGATAGAAGGTCTTTCCTCTATCGGGTTTTTTTTTTATCTGCAATGTTATCTAACTTGAGGTTTGGGTTTCACACATGCTAACGCAGCCATAATTTGCCTCTGGGGCAAAATGACTAAGATGTGCACCTGAAAAAAATAAAAGCTGATACAAGACTGATACTAAAATTAAAGAAACAGATATATAAGCAGGTCAACCATGTAAAATATATCTGAATTGCCAAACCCAGCATTACTGCTTTTAGATCTGTGTAGGGGAAATTTCTGTAAATAATTTCCTGTTGTGAATCTGATGGGCTGTTGAACAGTGTCAATTTATTCCTTTTTGCTTTCAGCTGCTATGCTAACCTCATTTATAAGAACTGTGTTGGGTGAACACCTCTGGGAAGGAGAGAAGAGTATTTCTTGCTTCAAAAGCAACTGAATGTGCTCAAGGAAATATGGTTCCAGAAACTGAGAGATGCCCTGATACCTGTCTAGACGCAGAGGAACGAGCAGGGAACCTTGCAGCAGAGATGCTGAAGGGAGCAGGATACATCAAAAAAGTTCTAAAGGGTGGTCTTATGGTGAGATAATTGGAAGAAAAATGTCTCAGCAAGTTCATCTCAAAACTCTGGTAAGCTTGAAATAGTATCAGAGAAAGGGCAGCTGAGACTGGCAAGAGTGCATCCTTTCAGAATTTCTTCCTATGTTTACAAAAGAGAAATCAATTGTTTCACAGAAGGAAGCCTAGTCATCACCAGTCATTGCTGGGCCAGTGGTGTTAGAGTAGTGCTCAGTCATTACTGGATCTCAGAGCCACCTAAAGCCCTGATGAAAGCTTCACATGGTCAGGTGCCAGATAGGCAATTCACCAAAGCCAGCGAGCTGGTAAGGCACCTCTAGGAAATATCTGTGGAGGAGGAGATTTCAGGAGGTAGAAGACTCTAAAAGCTGCCACCCAGCTGGAAAAGTGCATCTACTGACAGTTCGCAGCCACAGATTTCTCCTGGAGTTAGACAAAGAAGCAGGATTAGGTGATACCTTTTAGGCTCTGTCTCTCTTCCTTCTCTGTCCAAATTCTGACCAGAAGTGTGAAAAAACACAGTTCAGTTATTTTTCTTCCTTCACCTGATTTTAACTGAATCTTGAAACAGGTATTTGTCTTCCTTAAATATCTCCTCCTGAATGTTCTCTGCTTTGTCCAAGACATGGAGAATCTTGAGGCTGTCCCAGCCTGTGCTCTTATTCCTGCTTCTGATACTGTGCCATATTTTGCTTCTCCAGGAAAAGGGAGAAAAACTGGAAAACATTGGTTGGCATCTCTATTTTTCTCCTCTCCTTGCTGCTGTGAAATTAGCATTTCAGTATTAAATACTGACTAACATTTTTATTTAAGCTGTGGTTTTGTTTCCTGATGTAAACACCCACTGTTTGCATGCCTCCTATAAAGATACAGCTTCATCCCTTCTCCAGTGCCACAGCAAATCTGTTGTAAGACTGTGTGAGGGAATTCTTGTAATGTTCCTGAATATGTACGATGAAATGTATCTACCAGAAGAGTTAACTTTCTCCCTCTCTGGGCATATGCTACTTCTGAGTCTTCTGGGGACTTCCTGAAGTCTGGGTTCATTTTAGCTAAACTGATTTTTTTTTGCCCTGTTTTAGAAACAACAGGTCCAAAAGCTTTGCTGACTATAAAGTATCAGAAAGGAGAAAATGCATCTGCTTGTGTTTTCCCTAAAATATTCTTCCCTAAATGACTTGAGTAAAGCTGCAGAGTTTAATAGCTGCGGAGTTTAATAGCAACAGAAGTGAGGACTCAGGGATACTGTAAACCTTCAGTGTTTGCTTGTGTTACCTGATGAGAAGACTCTTCTGAGAATAAACTATGAGGTAGTTTTTATATTTGTCTTTGTTCTGGGAGAAAACCAGATGAAACATTTCTCATTTGTTTGCTTTCTGGGTATGTCTACCACTGAATCAGTTTACATTTTTGTTTTGATTTTAAGAGTTAAGAAGCTTCTAGTGATCTTTGCAAAATTCAAATTTTTGCCTGATAAAAGATACTTTTAAATTGCATAGCAGATGTATGTAGATTATATATATATCTTGCTGTGTATATTTGCACAGCAAAGTGTGAAACAGGAAGTTGCAGAGGTGCATAGATTTAAAGGGATTTTCTCTTTAAAACATGGAATGGGAGAATTGATGGCCTGTTTTAGTCATCCATATCTCAGTGAAGCTATGCACACTCATTGCAAAGACTGCAACCAGATGACCAGACATTCTATTTTACAGTGCAGTTATTCCTCTCTCTTTCTCACCTATGCCCCACACATAGCACTCTCAATGTGGGACAAACCTGCAGTGCCATTACCCCTTCCTCATAAAGTTCGTTATGTAGATGCTCTTTCTGAGCACAGGACAGTACAATGTCCACACTGCTCTTGGTAGACAACTGTAAAAAAACCCCATTGCTTATCAGCTGAACCACTTTAGCATTCATCAGGCTGTTATTCCTGGTGACGTGTTTGGTGTACAAGGGGTGGTGTGCCCAGCCTCCCTGGCAGGAGGTCAGTCCTGGGAGAAGTTGTGGGTTTGCACCACCTTATTTGAGGAGCTATGCAAACACAGACATCGTTTGGAATAAATGTTGGGGCAGAAGAGGAGAGCTATGGGTAGGAAGGGAGGACATGAGAAGTAGGGGCTGGAATCTGTGGTGGGAGCATACACAATGAGGTCAGGGACGCTCTTCTTTCTGTTTTACACGTACTCCATTTATACAAGCATGCCAATCACACCCACATCTCTGCCAGTTTCAGAAAGCTCTAAAAACTCCCACCTGCTGCCTGTTCCTTGGGACT
The DNA here is from genome assembly GCA_008033365.1 of Pseudorectes ferrugineus. Lineage (NCBI taxonomy): Eukaryota > Metazoa > Chordata > Aves > Passeriformes > Pseudorectes > Pseudorectes ferrugineus. The sequence continues at coordinate 6,196 of QWTY01012938.1, forward strand.
GTAAAATAAAAAGCTCTCCCTACCTTCTGTCCCCAGAAGCCATATTGTCTGAGCTATGGGCTGCTATCCAACTTTTTGGAATTCTCCAGTACACACAATTTTACCCCAGCATAGCAGAATTAGAGCATTTCTGGTTCTGGTCCCTCCTTTGCACTACTTCTCACTGTTTTATCTTGTTTCTTCTGCCTTTGTTGAGAGGGTACTAGCATGCTTGCCTTCTTCCCAGCAGACCTAAGCTGTAACATATCCTTGAAAGGCTGTAAGGTGGTGACGCAGGGCCGGTGGCCACACCACTTTGTGTCAGTGTTGACATTACCCATGTAGATATGTGGAAAATCACATCAGAGTGCTGGTTTGGTATAAAGACATGAGTTTTAATGGGGTAAAAAATATTAGTCCTTTAAAATACGGGTCTTCAAGGAAGAGTATGTGACCTAACTGGTCTTCCTCTAAGGAAACATGCAAAGACTAGCAGACGTACTTCCCAGAAGTACCAGATCTGTCTGGGTTTGAGACACTGGGCCATTTCTGTAACCAGACAAGCCTGAGAGTGGCAGGACATGAAACAGGGAGGTGTATTTGTGTAAGGTGTGTCCCCCTTGGACAGGAAAAAATAATACAGAGCAATATATATTCTGCTCACTATTTTGCTGTAAATGTAAAAGCTGCTGCCTTGTTTTCTCCTTTTGGTCAGTACACCCAGCTTTTGTTCTCAAAAAAAGCTTTTCATCTGGAACTTCACAAACTCTCAGTTTGGACTAAACTGAGGATTTGCAGATAGTTCCCTGGATAAGGATACCAATGGCATTTGCTTCCTCAACAAGATTGCCTTCCTTGGCAAATATTACTATTTCTCCCAAGCTTGGAAAGGTCATGAGTGTTAGGCTTATTGGAGGAGACAGAAGCAGAGATGGACACTGTGCATAACAGTAACAATGATTTTCCTGTTAAACTAACATATTGAAAGCTGTTTCTGAAAAAGTTTGAGGAACCTACTAAGAGATCCTGAGTCACAGAATTTGGGTCTGCAAGTAGACTGCATTAGAAACTTCACAAGAACTAGTCACACACAGTCTGCTCTTTTGATTCTGTGCACCTACTTTTATGGAATAAGCTTCAGAGTTCAGAGTTTATTCTCTGCCCACCAGGCTGCAATCATCCAGCGTATGGATGATTTACTTTTCAGTACTTCTCTACCATGAGGTCTGAAATGATCTTTCATAAATGGTGGAGGTTGGAAGGAACCTTGGAAGTCTCTGGTCCAGCCAAAAAGTCCAAGGTGCTATTCCGGCATGAGCTACACGATATGCACTCAGCTCTGTCTCCTGAGATTTGCAAGCAGGCTCCCTTCATGGGCCCCCGGAACTGACTTGTTACCTTATCTTGTTGGCAGCTGCAGGTGTTACTGGTCACTGTCAACAGCCTGACACCACTCTGGCCATTGCCTGTGTTGGGGGCACACTGTTTGTGCCCACCATGGAGCAGCCGCGTTCTTACAGTGCCTTTCTGCCAATATCAGTGAGGAAGTTACTGAGAAGCTGCTCCTCAGAGCAGCAAAGAGCAGGAGAGTGAAAGGCAATGACCATAGACTGCAACAGGAGATGCTCAGCTTGATGAGAAGGAAAAGTCTTTTTGCCCATGAAGACAGCCCAACAATGCAGGAGGGGCCAAGAGAGGTTGTGCCATCTCCATCCCTGGAGTATTGTCAGCCCCAATGGGATAAAAAAAGCCCTGAGCTACCTGGTCTGACCCCATGGCTGAGTCTGCTCAGGGCAGGGGTTAGACTGGAGTCTTCCCAAGTCCCTGGTGGACTGCATGAGTCTGTGGTCCTCAGCCATGTAAGGCAGGGTATCTTCAGACATTTTGCTGTGCTTCCGTCAGGAACAAGAGTGTCTGTGTGTTCCTCCTGAGGAAGTCAGTTCCCTGTTCTCCTGAAAGCCATGCTGTGATTTCAGCAGATGGCCTCAGAATTAGAGGGGGATGTGGAGAGACACTTCTTGTAGGGTTGAGGTGCTGTCTATCCAACATGAACTAGCAGCTGCAAGTTGAAATGAACATGAAATGCTATGCTTGAGTTATTTGGCAATAGCAATAGAATTATTTGTCTGATATCACGGGAAAATGATGCCTATTGCATTTTAACTCTGTGTTATCCTTTTTGTTCTTGCTCTCATGGTTGGTTTTTACAAGAAGTTTGGTCACAAAGTGAACTAAGGAAAGTCCTCTAATCTTCTTGAATACCAGGTCAGTTCTTTTTTGCAAAACAATCAGGTAGCAACAGGCTCTTGCAAAGCATGTGAAACTGAAATTAAGTTTAAGATTCAGCAAACTGAACTAGTGGCAGGAAACCTCAAGCACTGTATTACTAAGCAATTAATACCAAGTGACTTTCAGTAATTCCTGGAACTCATTCACAGTATTACTAGATTTCTCGGTAATTTTGTGAAGGTATTTCCATCTGCCTGTCTTAAATTCTTCGTACTGGTTCCATTTGAAAAACAAAGTATTTACTAGAAGAATATTTGAACACAAACAAAGGAAGCAGAATAGAAGGAGCATGAATATTAGAAAGTAGAGCATTTAAATGCAAAAGCTGTTAGGTTTTCTCAGAAAGCCTTTGGTATGATCCAACCTAAACAAAACAGTATTCAACATAATCAGAGAATGGGATACTGACAGACTAGTAATGCTCTTTCAGAGCAGGAAGACAGAGGTCTGAAATGGAAAGATAGCTGAAAGACTGCACTGCTCTTTTTTGACGTCGTGATGTAAGAGGAGCACCATGTGAAGTGCCTACAATCTTCAACACAAGATGTGGAGCTCAGTGGCTGAGATGAGCCTTGGTTCACTTAGAGGTTGCAGATATTATTTCTAGTTGGCAGCATGAAAAACTGGAAGATGTTTGCCTGCCCATGGCCACAGCTAGATGCATGTAACATATCCAGGATTATGAGAACTCCTGGCTCTTTCCCAGTTGGTGACCAGGGACAGCATCTTTTGAAGCTTGCTGTGAGATGAAATGTCAAGGAATGGAAAGGAAAATAGTGTGTTAACCCAAGAGACTAAAACATCAACTGTGTAAAATTGATTATTGAAGAGGTTTCTATGAACCAGGAAGGGTATGGCTTAAAGGCAGAGCTTCCTCTTCAGTTAGAAAGAATGCAGTCATGTCACATTTGTTGGAGAAATTTCTCCTCCTTCTGAAGTGGATTTCTCTGGTACCCGTCTCTTCTTGGCATGAGGCACTGGCCTTTTTTGTTAGATATGGTGGTTGGAAATGCAAACCACCACAAGTTTCTATTTGTGTCCAAAGACTTTGTAGGTGAATTGTTTAACCCCTGTGGTTCATTTTACCTATTCATAAAGTGGACATTGTGAAAAATACATACACACACACACACACACATTGGTCTCACCTGTTACACCGGGCAAAAAGCAGTTTCAGGCTTTGGAGGAGTCTTGATTTTTTTGAGTCAAACCTAGATTTGCTGAAAGAGACAGTCTCTCATGGGGGAGCACAGCGGCCGCCTAGGGGAATCCTAGGACTCCTGGTAAGGCAAGAGATCTAACTTGCAGTATTTAAAATGAACTGCTTCAAGCTTCAAGGAATTGCCCTTTACTGATGGAGAGGTGCTTTCTTCTCATTATTTGTACTGAGCTGGTGATTTTCAAGGTGTATTGCATTGTAAATTTATTTATTTAAAATTTAATACTGAAGGATGTGTGTTCCATACTAAAGCCAGCAAAGGAGACTTCAGTGAATTCCTACAGTTTTTGCAAGTGAGTATGGGAAAAATGCTTCCATCTGGACCAAAAATGGCCATGCACACATGTATGAATAATATGAGTCCCATGGGATAGCACAAAGCTATTTTATAGCTTTTGCATTTGCAATATTGAGACATATGGAAGTAAAGATGTCTCCAACAGCATAAAGGAGTACTGGAACACCGCTGGGAATGGTACTTAGATGCCAAGTCTCAGACTGGTACTGCTAGATGACAGCCTTCCCAGCTTCTGTGGAGAGGGCCTATGAAACTATCTGCTTAGTTTTGTTTTGGTTGGTTGGCTTAAGCTGGTCTTCCTGCAAAAAAGCTAATGTTCTGTGCTTGGAAGATTTTGGACTGGAATTTTTAACAAGTCTTAAGCTTTTTTAAAATGTCATGCCATTGAAACTGAGTGTGTTTAGCCTTGTTAGTGCAGGGAACCACAAAAACAAGGCTTTTAAAAGAACCGTGGAATTTTAATTTTTCTCATTTCCTTTTCCTGACAAAAAAATGATTGCTTTGAGATGATCGTAGAAGAATAATAAAAAGATATTTCCATGGGGAAACAATGTAATTTTCTCCCTCTCTCATATCTATGTTTCAAATACTTCACTCATTTAAAAAGCTTTGATTTTTGATATTTCTGTAGTTTCTCCCTGTGATCGGGAATTTTTTTTCTTTTTTTTCACACAAAAATTCTCCCTCCTTCACTCCAAGATGGTCTCTGCCCTTTGCTTGAGGTGTTACTCTTGGCAAGGAAACTCCCAGTTATTTGCATTTTTAAAAGCAAACACAGGTTCATCTGGTTTTGCATTACTCAGAGGAGGAGTGCAAAATGCTGTCTGTATTCCAAGACAACCTGTAGTGCCTTTAACTGTAAGAGTTGAGAGCAAGGTGCTAAAATACAAAAGTATTCCAAACCTGGCAGCATTGATAAAATAATTTTTATTCTGGTGTGCTCCGGGTTTGCTTTGGAGAAATGTACACATGTACGACATGTAAAAATGTGTATCATTTGTACATGGCCTCTAACATAATATATTATGCCAAGAGTACACTTGCCCAATTTGTCAGTTACAATCTAGGGCTGTGTATGTTGCAAGATTTCTAAGCTTGCTTGCTGCAACAAAAGCAGAAACAAAACAGGGGCGTTGCTGCATCCAGGAACCCTGACTTTCGGTTTTATTTCAATAGCAAGAGAGCATTCAAAATACTTCTGATGAAGGAAAACCCTTAAGGAAGCTCTCTTTTGGCTTCATTGCTTCTGTGCAGAGGAACAAAGTGAAGTGTACTCAGGAATGGAAAGCAATTGAAAAAATACACCTAGGAAGGAGGAGGGAAAGAGGAGTGAGTGGGATAAGCTGCTACTGGAACATTCTGGGCCTAAGAGAATGAGGGTGTGAAAAACAGGCTTGAGGGCAAGGTGCTGGCAGATCACCTCTAAGAAATCTAGGGCTGTTACTGCATGGAGCTAACACTTGTTGATGAGGTTGATCAGGTGAGGGTTGACCCATGGCCAGCCTTCCATAGTGTGCTTGAGAAGGCAAGCTTCCACCCTTCTGCATTTCAGCTCTCAGGGTCTGTTAAAGAAACAAGTTAGAAAATCAAAACAGCAATATTTTTCAAGGACAGAGAAATCAGAGGGCTTTGGTTTCAAAGTTCTGTAACAGAAATTGAAGTTTCTAATTTTAGTTTAAAAAAAAAAATCCACCTTTAAATGATGATTGAACATTAAAGATATTTTGAGAATAAATTTCCCATGAAAATACCACCACCATTTAATTTTTGACAAAGCACATTAGTTTCATGGAACTCCGTATTTCAGGAGGAAATATTTTGGCCTATAGTTTGTGTCTGGCTCCTGAGACCAGGGCTGCTACATCAGATCCCATGTTGGGATTCTCCTTGTGCCTTGGGCTGTAACGACAAAGTAATGGCTAAGGCTGTGGTAAAAATAGGGCTGTTGTGGCTTATTTTTGTCAGTGCAGTATCCTGAGAGAGGTGGATGGAAATCAATTCAGAGCCTACCACTACATCAATTCAGCTCCTACCAGAGGAGCTGCCATGCTCTTATGAGAAAGAAACAAAAAACCTGCAGCAGTTCAAGTGCATGCTCCCCAAAACATGGTCTTCGCATGCAGGGAGGAAACAGCTTGTCTTGGCGGTCCCACAGCACCTTCCTTCCCGTTGTCCCAGTCCCACCAAGTTCTGATTTTGGGAAAGAGGGGCCATGCACACCATGTACCAACAGCATGACATACCATGAAAATTTTGGTGGCCGTGGAGACCTCAGTCTAGCCAAGGAAAAATCCAGACAGAAGGGCACAGATGAAGAAAAACAGTTTTAGCTGAAGCCTTTTGGGGCCAAAGTGTGTTCTTGGGGATTCAGGCTCTTCTTTCATTCTTTCCTCATCTGGTTCCATTAGAGTGCAAACATTACAGATGTCCTGCTTTAATGATTTCATTTGAAGTTGAAAAGTCTTTAAGTGCTCTGTAGGCAACAAATCTCCCAAAGAAGGGGTCTGTAAAACCCAAAAGAGATGTAGAGTCTAGGTTCTGTTAATGCCAGGAAGGAAAGTATTTTTACAGTTACTGGAGTCCTTAATTTTAAAAAAAGAAATAACCATAAACCCATAGCTATTCTACTATAGGTTGCTACAACGTTGCTAAAAGGCTATTTTGTTGTAATATTTGTTTATCTGGCTGAGTTAAAACCAGTTAAATTCCCTCTACCTGTGTGTATTTGAGGCAAACCTCCCCAGGAAAGCATTTGCAGAAGTGGGAGCATCTGCTCTCTCATCAGCCACAGAACCTGCTTGTGTTGGGGACCCATCTTTTTATTATAAAAAATTTACCTTTCTAATTGTCTTCTCCATACAATTTTTAAGTGAGGGGGAGGAAAACAAAACATGATGAAGCTCTACAGTTTTATATATTACATGATTTATGTCTCACTGCACCAGAAGAAGTGGTATGAGTATTCTGAGATAAATATGAAGTCTAGACTACTCTAGAAATCTCTTTTTCAGAAAGAATGCAAATGCACTGACTTACACCCACTCTCACTTGGCTCCATGACCAGGGTGGAGCTTGCATTTGTTTGTCTGTTAAAATAAACAAAGCATGTGTTTAATGGTTTTGGTGGACCAGAGAGTCTCAAAGCTTGTGGGGTCTGAATCAATGCAATTGAAAATACTCATTTGCTCAAGAAAAAAGGCAATTAAACCTCACAATTTCAGGAGCAAGCCATACTAAAACCCAGTAAAGCATTTTTCCCATTGCTTTCATGGGTACACATACTGTTCTTTTAATACACTAGTTTTCTTAGAACTACATGAGTTCATCTTAAAACTGATTCAGAGCTCTGTAACTAAAAAAATAAAATCCTGAAAATTACTATTTGTCACTTCCTTTTCATTTTGGCACTTACACAGTACAACTATGAACACTCAAGAAAGTTTTAAATAAATGAAGTTGCTTTGCCTTGTGTCTTGGTTTGAAAGACAGGTGTCTGCTAAGGAAGGCAGGAGCCCCCC
>QWTY01012939.1:0-11029 GCA_008033365.1 Pseudorectes ferrugineus
TGGCCATTAGTCATATTGATTCTCCAGTGATAAAGGAAGCTTTGTTCTCAATGCAATTTTAACAGTTCAGTATCAAGGTCTGTCACATAGACACTGTTGACATCAAAGAGAATTCACAAAAATGTGTAATTTTGAAAAAATACAAACTCAGTTATATTTCACCTTTTTTATTTGAGATAGGGAAAGGAAAACTGAGCAGGTTGGTTTTAATATCCAAAAGGAGGGAAATTCCAGAAGCAAGTAAAAACAGTAGAGCTCCCTCAAAATTGAAAAATAAACATCCTTAATTTCAGTATCTGAAAGTAGTGATTTGAACTACTTTGTTCGCAGGTAGGCTTTGAACTAAAATACTGTTTACATACATATTGAGAACTGTGGTCAACCTGTGCACTTTTTATATTTTATTGTAGTACAGTGCTTGCTTTAATCCATTTAATCCATCCAAGAGTCTGTCCAATGAGAAGGAAGGGAAAGGCAGCAGAGGTGTAATAAACACTGATTTAATTTTTACAGCACAGTACATTATAGAACTATAAAATTGTGTGATTAGCCAACTCATTAACACTGTCTTAAAGCAAATAAGTGTTTAGAGCTTGACACACTTAGTGCTGAAAACCTTTCTAATAGTAAATTTAAAAAGTAACCAGTGTTGCTTGGAATAAAGACTGTGCTGCTGTGCATCATCAGGAGCTCTCTATTAGGGCTGTCATCCAATTATTCCATTCTAATGCATTCCCTGTTTTACAGCACTCCTGTCTATTCTGTTTTGACACTTCCTTGAGAATGGTGCCATGCAGAACCTGCAGTGCACTTGTACAGGACTGCCACAAAAATAACTTAATAGACTTAAGTACTGCCCTCCACTTTATAAAAGGGTTACTTTTCACTTGCTCTTTTGTCCTGAATTTATTGGTAGTGACTTAGGAGGCATAGTAACAGCCAATATGAGTCATTGCAGTCACCTAAAGTCTGTACTTTTCTGGTAGAATCCCATTGATCTAGATGCTGTGTTAGTTGTTTATGCTCTTAACATTTTCAGTGATGATTTAAGAGAGATCTAATTGCCTGGTATGAGACATCTGAAAATTCCCAGATTTTTGTACATAGACTGCTTATGGAGTGCTTTCTGAAAATGATGTATTTGAGCTGGAAATTTAGAAAGTCCTGACTCCTTTTGGAAGAATCTGAAAATAGATAAACAGTCTCTTTAATTTGCTAGATACTGGGAGGCCACTCCTGTCAAACTTAACTCATGTCACTTGGCGCATTAACTCCAACATTTGGTAATAGTTTGTATTAGTTCTTTCAAATTTGAAAACAATGTTAGAGAACACTTGGAAAACAAATTTACTGTCTCAGCCAGCTTAACAAAAACATGGCATCTTAATAAATTTAACTTCTTTTTAATCAGGTTGTCTTTTGTTTTTTTTTTGTTTGTTTTTTTTTTTAGTAATAATCAGCTATACAATGGTTGAATCACTTTCTTGTTTTAGTCCTGTGCTTACAAAGTTACTGCTTTGGAAGAGATCTGCCTGATGAATGTTTCTCCAGGTTAGCTTTTAAGCAATTGAATTGCAAGATCGCTAGTTGTCATAGAATGACAGAAAGAGGGAACACACTGAAATTAAAATCTTGAGATGTTTTAGGGTGAGGCTCATAGCATGGTGTTCTTTTTTGCGTATATATTAGAGATAATTTTTTAAAACAGATGTATTCCAAAAAACATGTCTAGGACAAGATAAAATACATTTCTGAAATTGTGTCAGCCATTAAGCTACAGGTGATCTGTCTTTTAAGGACCTGTTGTGTTCCAGGCATTGCTTTTGCTATGGGAAAATAAGCGTAAACCTGAGTGAGCAAGGGACTCTCACACACAGTATTAAGCTATGTAATTAAGCTCAGTGATGCTTAATCAAGTGAGTTTAGGATGTTACATTTCTCCAGCAGCAGTTACCATATGCATGTGCTGACAGAATGATTGTGGGAGAGAGTTCTGTCCCCTTTGGTGCAAAGCACACACGGAGCCTGTGGTTCCACCTCTGCAGAAGCCAATTTCAGACTGAGCTGTCACTGCCACGCTTTCTCATGGACCCTGTACAATGAACTGACATGTCAAGATGAATACCACCAAAAGTGTGAGACAAGGTGTGGGATTTAGGTCAGATCCGAATTGTCCACAGGTTCGGATGTTAGAGACACAAGTACTGCTACAAGACTGTACCCTTAGTTAAAATCGTCATTACAGGTGTCCCTGGAGCAGTAAATCTGTGGAAGCATTGCCATGGCTGCCTGAACAAACAGTCTGGGACTGATACCTCTTTACTCCAGCTGTTTACTAAAGGAGGAGTTCCACAGTATGAATCTGGTGCTTGACATAGTCGTTGCCTTTATGTACTTCCCTGAGTAGTTAAGACCCTCTTAGCTGTGTCAATTTCACTAACAGTATGCCATGCTGAAGTAGGATATGAGATGTGTGGTACTCCAGGTAAGAAGAGGGAAGGGAATGATTGTCTGGAAGACCACAGCAAAGTGGGAACTGTTAAAACTGGTTCATGTCAGAACAGAATATGTATTCTGGAGCTGTGCCTAAAGCTACTGGCTCTGGGACAGCGAAGAGTCTAAAAGGTTCTTGCTTCTTGCTTCCTCTTTGCTCAGAGGTTAATTACTGGCAGTAACTGAGACAGCTTTTATAAAGGGTAGCTCTGGAAAATCCCCACAAATAAATTCTCTCTTCCCTTAAATACACAGTATTGGTAGGATTGGATTCAGGTTGTTTGCAGCCATGCTGTGAAACCTCTCTATTTTTAGACCCTTGAGTAGAGTCCAGAGAGAGCGGACAGTGGTGGGACTAAACCATCCAGCTAAAAGTGCTGCATTTAAAATGTCAGCAACAAGTTGTTTGAGGTCCATCTTTATAGGCATGTTTACTTTTGTACAGAGGAATAACTGTTCCCGTTGGAGTTACATTCTTGGCTTGTTTCCATTCCTTTATATGCAAGAAGAGTAAACCTCTAGTCAACCTCACTCCATAGAAGTCAATAAGAAAGGCATAATTGTGGATTTTTTTTACCCTACACGTTTGAAGACCAAAATGAACCTGAAAATGAGTTGGTAGTATTTCTACTTCAGTTTTTCAAAGTCATTAGCAATACAGAGTAAATGGATGCCTTGAAGTCTGGCTAATTTGTATATAATGGTAAATAGATCTCATTTTGAGGATCAGAAGAGTCATCAAACACTTCTGTGTATGGATATTCATTTCCAAATATCTGAATAATAGTTGCAGGATTGATACATTCAGGAAAGGAACACACAGAACTTGTCGCCTTTGTCCACCAAATAGAGCTTTTCCAGCCTTTCACAACTTCCCATATGTTAATGAAAAACATTTGCTGAGAAATTGGCTGCTTCGTGCTTTGTAGCTAATGCCAGCTTTTTTCATGGACCAGTTCAAGGCAGAGCAAAGGGAAAAATGCCTTGTTTTAGTGCGTGAATTACTCTGACAAGCTTTCACATCGCCCCTCCTCTTATTAATATTCTTTTTGATGTGAGCTTGTAAAACAGAGGATTGGCTGTTAATCTCTGGGATCTCAAGGGCTTTTGGCAGTGGCCCATAATTGATGTGTTCACATGGCTGTTGTCTGACTACTAATGATTAGACAGCAGTGTTATCTCCCAGCTAAATCAGTGTTGCTTATAAATCACACTTGATAAAGTGCAGTTTCATTTCTTCAAAGGGTCTGTACATGTCTATATAGTTTGATACAACTGCCAGAGCCATTTCATGATTTTGTGACAGCTTAGATTAGGTTTATTTTTATGAGCAAGATATTTGAATTTCTACCAAGCATTCAGAAATGTTTCTCTTTTTTTGTCTTTGTTTTAAGTTTATTATGCTGTGGGTAGAATAGAAAGGATATGCACAGTTAGGGCAAATCATCCTAGAAGGTGCAAGTAACTGGAGAATATAACACATGAAAAGTGGAATGCTCGGACTGTCGATTTCTTTTGCTTAATTTGAACAGAAAGGGAGCTTCATTTGCAGTAGGTGTTGATCACACTGTTACACTATAAAAATAGTCTGTGAGAGTATAAGAAAGGACATATGGAAAGACAAGGTATTTCAACAATGATGTCTGGGATTTTCTGGGTGAAACTTGGTCCTTTGCATGCCTGTCTTCTTTTTCAGCAGGACAGGAATGATAAATCCTTACTAAAACTCTTCAAATACAAACTTCTGTCTGTGTTTGGGTTCCTAGAGAGCATGCTAATGAGGATCTTAAGGTACTAAGGCAAAATCAATAGGTAAAAATGTTGTTGAGATAGGGACATGAAAACGGAGATCTCAAGGTGACCTGAATTCTGAGCCACTGAAAGGACAAGATTTGTCTGTCTATTAGGTAACCTATAATCAGATAACTTGGTGCTGATAGTGTAGATGCTCTCATGAGAAAGAACTAAGAGAACACTAAATCTGGGTTTCTCCTCTCTGCCCAAACTGAATGGCCTCAGAGTTGAGGCAAGTAGGTAAGCAAATTTTGAAAGGTCTTTCTTGCTGACTCTGGTTCTTGTATTTGCCTTCATACTGTAAGATTAATCCTTCAGTCTCATTGTTAAGGGTTATTGGACACTTTGTGTCAGAAACCGGCACCAACCCAATAATTTGGAGAGAACAGATAGTGGTTTCCTCCTCTCAAGGATTATTTTCCTTTAAAAAAATCTTTACTGTACATGCGTTATTTTCGGAATTTTTTTAGAGCTCTTATTTGAAATGCTGTCTACTTTGCTCCCTGGTAAAACAACCACCACAGTCCAAGCACTGCCCACAGTTATGCTTCAGTGGACCTACTCTGGATTTATACCAGTGAAGGTATACACCAGTTGGGAGAGAAAAAAAGACTTCTCATAAATTGTCTTTCCTGAAGACACTGTAAATAGTTCAAACTGCATTTGAGAATAAAGATTTCAACTAGATATCCAACAGTGGGTAATTTCAAGGAGAGCTAAACAATAACGCTTCAGCTCCTTTTTCAGTTGAACTGTCACAGCGAAAAGGAAAGCTGAAAGGTCATTTTAGAAGTTTTCCTTTAGTGACTTGCTAAATAATTATGAATGTGTATGTCCCATTCTTGAAAGTAGTAATACTGTCTTGTCCTTTAAATAAAATTAGGACACAATATCCTACACTTGGTAGTGTTTGTAGCTAATAGTGTGAAGTTGGTCTAAGGAATATAGAAAAAAACTTAACTGATACGGATCCTACACCCTATCAAAAGGCACAAGGAGACCTCCAGAGCAATAATACAGGAATATATTAGTCAAAGACCCACATGTCTTGCCTAAAAAGCCTAAGGCCTTTTTAAATTAAAAATTTTAGGGTCTGTTGACACCAATAAATATGGGGCCATTAAGTCAAATGCTCAATTTTCAGAACATGCTGAAAATGCCATCCGTAAGAATGTACTCAGGCACGCTAAAGCTTTTGGTATGCATAGGCCATCATCAAAGTTCAGTTCTATTCCTGAAGATTATAGAAGGTCTTTGACAACTTTTTGGAAGAGAAATTATTAGTTTAGACAATTTTTCTTAACAAAAATGCATTGAATTCAGGGAGCAACTGCCTGAGTCATAATGTGTGCCACTTTGCACTCGCAAAGTGAGTGTTCAGCAAACGGGTAAAAGGCAGCAGTGGGCCACTGACATGCAGAAAGTCAAAAAAAGTACAATGAAGCCATTTCTCTTCTGAGTTTGTTTGCCACTTTATTATTCTTTTGTCCTGGAGTCCTGGAAAAACTCACAAAGTTTTATTGAATGTCTTATGTTTCTGTACTCCAGAATGGCTGAAATGGCAGCTTTTCCACCAGACTGCGGTTGCATCATCAAGTAACTGAAACCATCTTTTGGTAGTGGAGAACTTCCGCTGTGGAGTCATAGGGTCATGATTTGCTTGGACATTAAGAATGAAAATTTGCAGAGGAGCAGTTAAATGATGATGCAGTCAAATGAAACACTATCTTCCTATATACAATTAAGAATGAGAAAATTTTCCTTGGTCTGTTGGAGTCTTGATCTGTCATAGAGCAACCATGCCTTCTTTCTCGGGTTGAAGTCTCACATATGTTAGAAATAAACATTGGAAAACTGAGGGTAATATTTATTTATAATGCTATGAGATTTATGTAAGCAAATACCATATCTATTTTCAGGCCCAGAACCCTGAAAGGTTGACTGTAGCAGAAACTTTGGAATAAAAAGAAGTGATTGCCATTATTAAAATGAAAATGTTTTTTCTTTAGAATGAAAAGCTTCTAAAGGGTCATGTAAGTTCATAACCTTCATAACCCTAGGCACCTAACCCTCACCAGTAAGTGGATGTGCCTTGGTTTTTACAATATTCAGTTGCATGACACTGACAGATACTGGACATCATTATGCAGTTTCTATCTAGCCCCAGACAATCCAGAGAAATTTCTTTCTTGCCTATCCAGAATAATTCCTTTCTTGTTTGTGGACTACAGTGTACCTCTCTACACAGGAATCTTGAGTGAATTTTAGTACTTGTTCATTTTATATTAAAGTTTAGCAAAGCATAGTGGCTGACTGAAGAAAAGTTTGGAAGTGCAGATTGAAGAGCTGACCAGGAGAAATCAAGAATCAATGCAGAAAGGTGTTCTAGAAACAATTATCTCCATGAATGTGATTTATGTAGGCTGAATGAAGAGAAGTGTCTCTACAAGAAATTTGCAGGTGGTGATCTGGGCATCCTCCCAGGACTCTGCCAAGCATTAGAGTTGACATACAATTTTTCATAGACAGAGCCTTGGCAAAAGGATATCACTGGCAGGTGTCAAATGCTAATCTTTCTCACAGTAAAATGGGTGAATGGCTTGGGAAATCCCAATCATCTGAGCTAGAATGGGAGATCCAAGAGAGGACAAGGAAGTTTCCTTGCCTTTTGTTCAGCACTGTTGTGCTGCATTAGACCCTGCTCAGAACTTTGGCTTTTCATCATAGTCTTTGTTAATGCTGTTCTAAAAATAAAATACTAGCATTATCATGTCTTTGGAGGTGCTGCAGGTACATAATGTCACGCAGTCACATAAGGTCTGAGGAGGTCTGGAGGTCACCATGTAAAAAGAACATGCAACTGTCAAAAGACGAGTTTGCAGAACTCTGTGTGCTGGTCAACGCGGCTGATGTGAGTGGCAAAGAATAGCTTGGGTACAAGGGAGACTTTTTTTCCTTGTTCCCTGTATTGAAAGTTTAGTAGCAGAGTAAGAGTTCTAAGTGGGTGTTTTTTTTTTTTTGCTTAATAGCAACTGTTCAGAATATTGAAATCATTCCAGATGTGAGTGATTTGCTGCTTTACTAGGAAAAAAAGTGTCAGTTCTGTTAATGTCTTTTTGCCCTCTCCAACTGCTCAGTTGATTGAAGTGGAGAAGTTAATTTTAAAAGTAGGAAATACTTGGAAACTGCAAGTAGATGCTACTTGTGTTACTCAGTTCAACACAATTATGCATTGCGTTTCTTGTTCATAGTACAATATTTGTAAAGCATAAGCATTAAAAAAAATATTCTCCAACAAAGGTTTCAAAGTGTGAAATTTGGATGAAATTTATCAGTTTGAATCATCTTTGTTGTTCTTTTATATTTAAGCTCTTGTGATTCTCAACTAGGTTGACCAAAATAAGTAATTTTCTTAGTACCTCTGACCTTCCTGAGTTTTGAATGTAAAGCTTGTAATAGATATGTAATTTCTGTCCTATGGCAGAAATTCCCTTCTACATCCATGTCTTACAGTATTTCTTTTTTTCTATGCTGTCCTTTATGGCACTGACCTTTTCCCCCCCGCAACAATTTGGTGTAGAACATTTGAAGAAAACAAAATATCATTTCTGTTAAGCATGGTGTCACAATGCTTCCGAGATGGCCCCTGATATGATTTATAGGCAAGAAATACTGAACTGAGATTAAAATGGGATCTTTCAGACAAAATGGAGATTCTTCATAGTGGTGGTTCCTGTCACATTGTATGAAGGAATAGCTTCAGGTTTTGGATATGTAAATTGTCTGTGGGGCAAGGTTTGTAGCAAGAGGAGAGTTGAAGGTTGGTGAGATGTCTGGAAGTGCAGACATGCTTCTGAGCACACAGGCATTTTTTTTCATGTCACATTCTCCCATATCTGTTTTCTGACAAAGCAGTTACATTAATTTCATTAAAATTATTTTTGATTTATGATGCTGTGCATGAGATTACAATGAGGTCTTCTGGGGTCACTGTTGCTTTAGAAAATCAAGATAGAGGCAGGTATACTTTATGTAAAAACAAGCTAGTCTCCTTTTCACCGTAAAATGTAGAGAAAGCAATTTGTAGGACTCAAAACTTCCAGATAGGGCTGAATTCCTTTATTTCCTGTTTTCCTTTCCAGACACAGTGATTCTGTGAAGTATTGATTCATAACTCTAAAGAACTAGTCAATGTAATTTTCAAGGTTGGAAGTTTCTTAGGCCTTTCTGTCTTTATGCTGTTGTCTTTTAGAGGGAGGATTTAGGTTTGCAAAGGGCCAGGCTTTGTTTTTTAGTTAGATCCTATAATAGGATTCAGATTTTCTTTTCACATTCTTTCTATTAGTGCAAACATTCCCACTGGGAATGCTTACAGTATTTTTCTTTTTTTCTCTATTTAAAAAGCAGTGCTTTCTGGGAAGGGCTTGTACTTAGCCTGAAAGCTGCTCCTCTGCCTTTCTCCTGGCTGTGTTTGTAGATGGATTAAATGGCTTTTGGCATGTACATTGCAAAATCACCTGGTGGATGACACTGCAGTAGTGTATGACCCACTTTGGTCTTAGATTGGTAGACCATGTTGAGATATATTGTCAAAGATACACCTTCATTAAATCAGGAAGGTGAGTTTTGATACACAGAACTTGATTCCAGCATGCAAAGTGCCTGAGTAACTGAATGGCAACCTTGCTTATTAGAAAGTCTTGCCTTGTTAGTTTGATATTCCCTTTCTTTTCCATGTGTGCTTCCTCCTACTGACAAATGTTATGCAGCCACCAAAATAGCCTTTTTTTTTTTTCTTGGTAAATGTTCAGATAAAGGATTGCTCCGTGGAGCAGTGACTACATTGCTTGGCAGGCAGTCTTCTCTTTCTATGAGCTTTCTGCTACTAAGCATCATAGCTCTCTGATACCATCAAACACTTGGCAGTGGAAAACTGCCATGAATAACACTGCAGCTTTGTAGCCTTTGTCACCAATCAGCTCTCAAAAGCTCTTGGAATTAGGTGAAGAAAATATTGCTTGAATATTTTTGTCTTTTTATACTCCTTTGATTGTGTATCTAAAGAGAGCATCTATGTAAATAACCTTCTTCAGATTCAGATTTTCAATCTCATATTGGAATCTCTTGTGTGATAAACAGCAAGGCTACTGCTCAGTATGCGCCAACACCTGGGAATAATAATGAAAAAATAACAGTGAGAAACTGCAGAGCATCTGTTCTTGACATTAACTTTCCTCAGTTTGACAGACTGCCACCACCAGATGTTAGTCTTATGTGCCTTTTTTTCCACTGGAGATGGCGGCCTTCCTGCCTCTCTTTGCCTCTAATAGCTTACATCAGTGCCCTTTGGAGAATTCAT
Organism: Pseudorectes ferrugineus; assembly: GCA_008033365.1. Lineage (NCBI taxonomy): Eukaryota > Metazoa > Chordata > Aves > Passeriformes > Pseudorectes > Pseudorectes ferrugineus. The sequence continues at coordinate 9,647 of QWTY01012939.1, forward strand.
GAAAACAATTGTGTCACCACAATGATCTCTAAGAACCACCACTTTGCAGTGCTGTTATGATTATCAAACAAGATGGGATAATTTTAAAACATGGAAATCTGGAGCAATGTTTAAGCTTAGTATATTTTTTTCTTTCGACTAAGGTCATATTTGTGCAATGAACATGTACCTCAGGGACAGAAAGTATCCACTTATTTCTCAGCCAAAGGTTTAGTGTTTTAATTCACAGAGAAACAGCCCCATTTAGTGCAAGTGCCCCTATTTGGCCTTGTCCTGGGTGAATGTTTCTAGTGGAAAACATGAACATTTATTAGTGGTCTAAGTAAACCAGAACTGAGTACAAATATTTGTAACAAAGAACTTAATAGGATACACTGTCAGATCCATGCTTTTGTTCACTCCCCCTCACTGTTTATAATACTCAAAAATGGAAAACACATATGTCAATTTAGTCTACATTCATTTAAAACATTGGCTAGTCTAGTATGGCCACAGAAAACACTTTGGATTTTTTTCCTCTGGTTTTGTGATGAGTATATTTTATGGAAGAATGATGTTGCCTGTGTAGTAGGAGGTTTTGCACAGCTTTACAAAACACCATGTAAACTGTCAAACAGGCTATTCATCAGCATTTTTTGGGTTTATAATGGGCTGTGGCTTAGCTTTTCCTAAGTGCTAGGCTCCATTTACCTGCCAGTTACTGATCCTGGTTCTCTTCTGGCTTGAAGTAAGGTATGTTAAGAACTCCTAAATTATGCCTGGGGTACACGCTGACCCCGTTTCACTGACAGAGCACCATTACACAGCCAGTGCCAGGGAGCAGGGCTCTGTGCCATCCAACCGTGTGCCTCCACTTGGCAGCAGACAGCAGGAGCTGCAGAGCATAGAATCAGTGTCTCCCCACGCACGGCATACACGGTTATGGTTTTGTGTGATGTCTGCTATTAGATACTGCAAGTAACAGCTGCTGCTGGGGGTCAGTTGATATTTGACTTTCCTGTGTGCATTCAGGTCTGCTCTGCAAAGCATTCTGCCTGTGGTTTAACTCTGCAACTCTGTTGGCATAAAGAGAAGAATAAAGACATCATTGCTTGAGTGCATTGTTCTTATGCCACAGGAACTCTGCTTTAACCAGTAGAATTTTGATAGTATTAGTAGATTTTTACTCCTTAGGAATGCTTTTAGTATTTATGTTTTGCTTTGGTTTTGGTGTTGTGGGGCTTTTTGTGGTTGTTTGTGTTTTTTGTTTCATTGGTTTTTGTTGTTTGGGTTTTTTTACTTACCTCTAACCTGAAGATTTCATTTTAAATAAAAAGAATCCCCTCTAAATGAGGAATACTTCAGAGAAGACTGTGGTTATGGGTCCTTCCCCTCTCCTGCCTA
>QWTY01012943.1:0-17763 GCA_008033365.1 Pseudorectes ferrugineus
GGAAAAAAAAAAAGAGGCGTTAAAGGTTTGATGCGGGAGAACATTGCATTTAACTTCAGGGGAGAGCTAAACTTGTGATTCTGTCATCAGAGGTGAAACAGCAGAGCCCTATTTCTTGCTAACGTTAAACCATTTATTCTTATTTACCTGTCATTTTTATTACAGGCATTCAGTCTGATGCTCATGACAAAAAAGTTCAGACATGCTTCAAAATGAATTCGTTGCATACCGAGTGTAGAAAACTATACTTTATGGAAGGTAGCTGGAGGTGACTTGTGGTTTACCACTGATTATAAATTATTTAAAGAGAAATATATATAATTGATATTCAGAGCTGATAGCATCAATATTTACTGGAACATGCTCTCATCTCTGGGGTTTTTTTGTGGCTACAAGCATGTGAATTAACCCAGGAATGTGGCACTTTTTAGCTTGGTGGGCCCAACAGCTCTTCATTTACACCTGATCTGTCAAACTGCTATTTATGCAAATATTTTTAGAAAGAGTACACATTTTATACTATTGAGATGACATGATGAAAAATAAATTCTTACTCTCTAATAACAGAGCATTTCCTCTAAGGAAAAGGGCAGTTCCTTAAACAGTTAATGTAAATAGAACTTATTCAACCAAATGACGCACATATATATAAGAAGCCAAATTTCTGAACCTATATGTAGTCTCAGCATAAGTTCATCCCTCTCTTGCATTCATCTACAGTAGCAGATAACATTGGTATTCACAGGTATTCCTAAACCTAACCTGTTTTCGTTGTTTTGAATCTACACCCTGAGATTCCTCTGGCAGATACCACAGTTACCTTTTTTACTGTCTACCCATCCTCAGCTGAGCAAGTGCAGCAACTTGCTATGGTGTACCTTGCCAAAGCTGTGAAAAGAAAATTCAGTATTTGCCATGGGGACTTGAGCTATGGCCCTTGTTCATGCACTGGGAGACCACTGCAGAATGTTCCATCTTCCTGTTTTCCCCCGTTTTTTTCTGTGGTCATGAGAAGAGATTTTTGTGTTTGTTTGTTTTGTGTTGCACAGTACAAATTGCATTACTGACAAATGTTAGATCTCTACTTTCCCTTAGACTTCATGGCGATAAGTGAATAAAAGCAAGTAATTTTACTGCATAGCAACAAAACGAGTGTCCAGTGGTCTTTTGAACACTGTGCTCCCACGCAGCTCTGCCAACCATCAGAACTATGAGGTTCAGATACTAAGCTCAAAGTGGAAATATGGGCTTAAGCCACAGTTCACAAAGTCTCTGTTATCTCAGAAATAAAAGAAGAGTTGATATTTTCATCTGGCAAATTTTTATATTTAGAAGCTTAAGGGGATGATATGTGATCAAAGACTGCATAGTGTTGAAGTTATAGAAATTTGTGTTTAGTATATAAATCAACATTCCTTCTGTTTAAACATGAAATCTGAACTAGAAGCAGAAACTAAATCAAAACTCTCAGAAGGTGATAAATAGTTCATGTAGGGTGGTGCATGGTCCAGCTTGTGAACTTCTCTCCTGAGGCTATCCAAATTAGGCCAATGCTTCCTTCTCTGCTGGACGTTTCAGGTCCATGCTGCTGCCTGTATGCTGGCAAGATAAGACTAAGTGGGTCTGGAGATTGAGTGACACACCTCAGGTTACGAAGCAGAATGGTAGTGTTGAGAAAAGTAGGATGCCAAACACATACTCGAGATACTGCTTAACAAGTAACAGCCTTAAGATTCCTCATTTCTGCCAGAAAACATGTGATATTTTACCTGCAACCTGGTGGTTTATATATCTGGCTAACGCCCTAACAAAACAAGAGAAACGTTCAGTGTGTAGTGATCCTCTTGCTTACAGTGCTGATTTTAAGTACTTTAGGTTTTGGCACTCCAGTGTGACACACTTAGACATCATCTGGCCTTTATAACATGATTATCGGGGTCACTGGAAGTGATTTTAATGAGCCACTGAGTGTCACTAGTCACTATGGAATGTTTTGAGAACATATGTGCAAGACAGGGATCTGGACAACTAATTTTGGAAAAAATTACGTGTAACCTCTAAATCCACTTAAGTGTTGAAATGGAATAAGCAACTGCTAGGTTGGTTGCTGCGTTTCTGGTGTTGACCTTGGGAAGTTTAACATGCAACTACATCTAAGCTGTAATAAATTAGTCTATTCTGTGTTTTCCAAGTTCCAGCATGATAATGGGATCCCATTATTTCAGAAGTTCTAATGCAACAGCAGTAAAAAGTAATCAATAACATAAGGGAATCTGCTAATTAAATAAAATATACAACGTCTGTGAATATCCGGATAGCTTTTTGGCCATATGTATTTTCAAAAACTGATTATAACTGTTGGGGAAAACATGTGACAAAGAAAAAAAAAGGGAGGGAAGTAGTTTACAGAAAAAGGGCATAATACTGTGAGCTGTTCTGAGCCCTCTGATGAGTTAGGTTCAAAACGTGACTGATGAGATATGGTATTCCCTAGTCAGGTACTCAGCAGTAACAGGCCACAGAACATCCTCTTGGGCATATTTTTGACAAAGTAAATGGACTCTTCTTAACAGTTGCTTCAAGTATTCAGAAATGAGATTTTGGCACTTTTTCCCCATCATCAGACCTTCCTGCTTTGTAAGATCTACGTGCCTTCCCATGAGATGCAGATGTAACCAGGTATCACTTGTATCATAGAGATATCAAGTATTATACCTCACCCAGATTAACTGATATGTCACTGAGAATGCTGTGATATTTCATGCCGAGACAGGCATGTGCTATGTGTGCTACATATCATGAAATCCATGAAAACCTAGCATTCAGTCAATATAGTGTCAATATTGCCCTGCCTCATGGTGTGCGTTTATTCTTTTTTTTTTTTTTTTGAGCAAGAGAAAGAAGGGTGAAAGTAATACAAAATTTGAACAGTCTCCTGTTATTTGGGTGAAGGAGAAATGAGATACTGTCTGAGGGTCTCTGTAAGCTGCCTCTGTTTGGGGGCCTTTCACTGAGGGCATATTCAGGAAAAACTGCCTCATAAAACTCTTAGGCAAATCATAGCTATAAATCATAGGCAGCAAAACAATTTCCCCCAAGCCAATGGCAAATCGTTGCTATATCTTGAGTGTAAATTACTAACAATCAGCAACACACCTAGGAAATGGAGCAAGTCTACAGTATATTTACGATTTATCAGAGCTGAATATACTTTTGACAGAATTTAAGATCTCCAGAAAAACATAAAGAAATAGGTTTGTCCCTTAGGTTGTACTTACCTACCTTTCCTGGGGACCTTCCTGCTGGTGCAGGAGCTGCTCAGTGCTACCTTTTTTATTGCTCATTCCCAAGTCTGAGGCAGTTTGGTTGTTTTTTTTTTTCCCCTTTCATCAAGAGATATAATCTGTTAGACAAGATAATTAAATGTGTATGGGCTAAATTCTGTTCTTATTTACAGAGTCTGCAGTAAATCTGAACTCACTCCAATGACTGCAAGGGAGTCATTCTAGATTTATGTTATTATAAATGGGATCAGAATTTGACTTGTATAAATGAATATTAAAGAGGGAAAAGAACTGTTCATGTTCACACTGCTAGCCTCTGGCAAAGGCTAACTTAACTTCCTTAGCCATCTTCATTGAACATGGAGAGGTTCAGTCACCACTGCTCTTTAGGAAGGATTGAACCTGATTTTAGAACTTTCAGAGAAGCAATCATAATTATTAATTAATAGTAGTATTAATTATAAATGTGTGTTACTGCCAAAAAAGGTCTAAAGTAATTCTGACTTTATCTCTAGTTGTGCATTCACCTTTGGTAAAACTAAGGCTCACTTTTGTGCTTCAAACATCTTTTCTCCTCCTTAAATTATACGTTCCTTTCCTGTTAATATTGTTGTGAGAGGTACACTGACAACCAGGCGATGGAGGTACACCTTATTATGCAAGAAGTCCGTATTTTTTTTGCAAATTAGCTCAGTATGCTGCTCGAGGTTTCATGCTACTCTGTTGCTTTGGTGTCTTCATAAAAGTCCTGACTTAACTCTTAAACACTAAGCTTTCACTCGGCTTGGGCAATGGTTGGATATGCAACATGGCAGAATGCTGAATTATTTCATACTTAATATTATGTCTTCCCCATTTTTGTTTTCTTTCCTCTGCTGTAGTGGAGAGCAAGAAAATGAGTTTAACATGCATCTTTGGTAAACATTTTTCTGAAAAGTATTCTTTTTTTTTTAAGACTGTGGTAAATCAGTCTCCGCTCAACTATAACCAGGAAATGATTCATTTTGAGAACTGGGGATTGTGGTTCAAGACTTTTTCTTCTCCCTGCTGTGATTGGAGGAACATAAATCAAAATCACTTACCCACACCAACCCCCCCCCCCGCCCCCGCCTTTCCAGTAAACAAAACCTAGCTATTAGAAAGCAGGGAAGCCAGATTTATCTCAGCTAGCACTAAGTTTTGGAGAAAGATGGGTGTTTTTATAGAACTCAGATATAAGTGGCTTCATGATTTTTGAAGATTTGTTTTTCTCCACTGACAAAGAGTGGAGTAGATAACAGTCAGTGCCTTATTTGTTAGTTGTTATCTGCAGTGACTCCGAAGTCAAATATTCCACCCCTTTCCAATTGGTAAATATAAAATAAGAAAGTGAGTAGGTAATACTGGATTTTTTTTTATTGTTTCCCATTTTTTTTTTTCTCAGAAGACTACAGTCTTCTTTTGTGATAGTATGTAAAGATATAAATTAGGTGCCTTCCAAGTAAGATCATATTCTATACAGTGAGTTGGTAGCTGATTTGTTCAGAGGAAGACCTGAGATGCTGCACAAAGATAAAGGAGGTTCAGGTGTCTGATTCTGGCATTTCAGGTAGATAGGGGTGAGGACATACCTTTGTAAGTGGTACTTCCTCCCTTGGGTTTTCATCCTGTGACTTCCCCACTCTGTGACTTAATGTATCCATGATCCTTTTCTAGCACTTGCTCACCTCTCAATTTTCTTCTTCAGCTATAGACTTTCACCATTTTACTGAGTAGCCTAAAAATGAAATGATTTATCTAAACATGTACAAAGTCCATTTCATCTTGAATGAAATGGACTTGTGTCAGTAGAAATCCAGATTAGCTTTTTTTTTTTAATGAAGAACAAGCGTGGTTTCTGTCTTGGTTTTTCTCTCTTCAAATAGTTTGATTAGTGCATTTTTAACATGGAGGTTTCTGAACATGACACAAGCCAAACCATGAATAAAAACTGTAGGCTGACAGAATAACTTTCAAAATTAAATGTATTAATTTGTGGAGGAAAATGTCCCTATCACATTGAAAGTGTCCTTGCTCACAGTCAAACAGATACTCTGTCAGATTTTTCCAATAAGAATAAGAAAGTAATCCCCTTTTTAAATTAAACCAGTAACAGGAAGACTGACACTTTGTTGAAAGCTGCTAAGTGATTTAGAATATAAATTCACCTATCCAAAAAAAAAAACCTTATCAGGGTTCAAATTCCAGTGTTTATTCTACTTGTCATTATCCGTTAATGTATTTCCTTATAGAGGCAGAACAATGAAGCCCTGATGTCATGTAAGGCAGGAATGTAGCCAGTAGCCATCCCATAGCTTTAATGTACTGTGTAAACATTGGAGAAGATTTTGTGTATTTTTTAAAATTGCATAATAATTTCCTAGCCAAGTAATAGACAAGGTGTGGTATATCTTATATATTTTATATGAGCAAATAAATCAAGTAATTGGCAGGGGGGAAAAATCATCTGTCAGGTCCAACATACTTCTAAAATGTAACTTTAAATTCTTATCTTTACTTGATTCTTCACTGTCATTGGTAGCAATGTGATTTTCATCAACAAAAAGATGATACCAGATATATTTAATTCAGAATTTGTTGGCTTGAGTCAATCTGGTGCTATACTCAGGTACCTCTGCGTACGTTCTTTATTCATCTTGCTTTCAATTTGATACACAGCTTTTTTGGTGTTTCACACATGTATTGTCAGAGTAGCAGGTACTTCCTTTAAAGCTCCTTTTATGTAAAGTGCAACTAATGTAGTTTTCTTCAGATAAAAACTTGGAGTCCTCTAAGTGGGATTCTCTATCATCTCAGAGACCATGAAATCAGTGCATCTTTGTGTGTCAGTCTTTTATGATTTTAAGTCTTGGATATTTCTCACACTTGATGTTGATTGAAATTCTATTCACGTAAATGTGGAACACCAGCAAATCTAAGTAGTGATGTACTAAACATTTGCATGACAGATTATATTTGGTGACACCAGAACATGTTTCAAAGAAAAGGATACTAAAATAATTTATAACTCCTCAGAAGTCCAGTTAGTTGCAAAACCCATTACACAGCTGGCTGAGTGATACTACACTTGTTTCTTCATAGCTATCTTTGGTGCAATAACATTTAATTTGTTCCCTTTCCGTTCCTCGTCTCAGGTAACAAGGCTGCTCTCCTTGAAGATGGCAGGCCCTAGGGGAGAGATGAGACTTGCCTGTTGTAATTGTGGCTCAAGAGGCTCTCTCGACAAAATAGCATTTTGGAAGTTGCTTTCACAATGCAAACTGTTCGTTTGTGAAAAGTCAGACACAGGTTACAAAATCAAGTTGCTGTACAGTCTCCAGAAATTCCTCAGTATTTAAATCCCGAATATCTGTTGCTGAGGTGAGACGTGGGACAACTTCTTTCAGGTGCAAGAGCAGTTGCAAGAGGGGCAACAAGTGTTACTCTCAAAGGCATCGTTATTTGAGGAAGTTGTTGGGAAGGACAGACACTGACCTCTAACAAACATTTTACCATCAGAAGTTCTTATGTGCTCTCTTGGATGATCAGAGCAGACAGAAGGAAGATTATGCTGAATCGAATTATTTGCATTATCCATCCACTCTAATATACTTACTTCAAGGCTATGTAATTAGCAGGGCCGTGTCTATGGACCTCACAAGCATTTTTCTGCTTTCTTTTTTATCAGGTGCTCGTAATCAAGGATGAAAGGTGATGATTCCAGATGACAGTTTGAATTAGCAGCTTTTGGAAAGGAATCAAATACAAAGGCACCTCCCCCATTTGTCCCTGCCCACTCCCATTTTAATTATTTTGGTTGTTTTTCCTTGCCTTTTTCAGTTGGCTTGGGTTCTTTTGCTCATGTTTTATGGGCTAGTGTTGGTTTTAGTTTTCGGTGGTTTGTTGCTTTTTTTTGGTGGTGGTGGTTTTTGTTGTTTTGGGCTTTTTTGGTGAGTGTTACTTGGAGTTGCCAGTGGGGTTAATTCCTTGGCTGTTCTGTCAAATGCTAGCTTCTAGTACAGATATTTGTGTATATATGAACAACTGTTTTTTAATAACCTGCCAAGAAGCTATAATCTTCCATTGCAATCCCTCGGGATTTAATTAGAATGGTTTTCCACAGCCTGACATGTTTATGGGGCATAGGTAAAGAGAGAGTTCATAAAGCTGTCAATTTTCTGAGAAATTAAAGAAAAATTGGGCTGCTTAGTGCCTTGGCAATTCCATGCTGCTGATAGTAGCATTGCAAACAATGAAATCAAAGGCAATGTAACAAGATACTGATGCATTAGAGATGGGGAGGGTTTAAAATTATATACAAAGGCATTTGTCAATTTGAATTTGAATGCATAAGAGGAGAAATATGGAAAACAAAATATGAACTCCAGTAGCTACTCAGGTTTAAACAGTGCAAAGCTGAACAATGGTATCTTCATTGCTTTAACAGTAGCTGTAACTTTCCTGGGGCAAGTTGGAAAGGATGAAAACTGTGAAAGGAAGTAAGTCTGGACTATCAAAACACTTCCTACAGATTTCTGTGTTCTTTGCTGACTGGAGTCTCAGGATGCTTGTTCATATAACAAAAGGGTATGAGCAATTCTTAGAGGTACAGTTCACAGTATGTTCTCATAGCTGATGTAGTCCAGGACTCTGAGACTCTGTTATGCACTGGCCATTGAAAACAATCCATCTGCCAAATTCCATCCTTTTTAGTAACTTTTCAGTCAAGCTATTAGGGTGTATCTGCATCCAGCCACCCTCTTTAATGTAAAATAGCAGCTATTCCTCCTTCTTCATGGCTCTCATGTATGATTGCTTGTTAAAAAGAAATTAGAGTTGCCCTCTCTGCCTGTCCTGCAAATTCCCTGTAACTTCATGATAGAGTTAAATTGGTATTAAGAGCAGTGAGCAGTGAGAGTTTGGAACATGGTTTCAGTAGCAGGGTGAGGTGCCGTTGAAGAAGCTCTGTAGTTGGGTTGGCGTTTAAATGGAATTTAATTGGGATAGTTCATGCCTGTGTTTAGTATCAAGCATGAACTTCTATAACACACTTTAATACGACTGAATATAAGGTCAGGTACCTGTATCATCTTTGCCATTCAATTGAATAGCTTTTGCCCAGTTCTGGGAATTATATTTTAGGAATAAATATGGACAGGCTGTGGAGTGTTTAAGAGAAGTCTAACAGGTAGTGCACAAAAAAAAAAAAAAAAGATCATGATGTAGAACTCACCTAGGAAAACCTTTTTAAAAAATGGAGTTTCTCTTGTTTTCCAGAAAAAAAGAAATTTGCAGAGACACAAAGCAGTTTTCTGATGTATCAAGGACACATCTCCAGGTCCAGAAAAGTCATGATAGGAAACAGTTTGTTCATTTATCAACAAAAATGACTGATATTAGGAGGGACTTTCCAGCTGAAACTAAGTTAATCCCTGGAATGGCAGGTTATGCAGTCTCTGCCAGTGGAGACTTTTAAGGAGGTTGGACAAATTCTTGCTTGTATGTTCTACCTGCTCTAGTGCAAAACAGAGAACTGTTCTAGTTCTGATATTTTGCATTGCACTTCTTGAGAATTGGAGAAGAGGGCACGCGCCAAACCCATAAATTGTCATAGCTTCAGTTAATCAAGAGTCACTGCATAGCAGTGACTGTGCTCTGCTACCACAGATGAGGCACTTGAAAACCCAGGTGTTGCAAAAGAGGTGTTTAGGAACTGGTAAGGGAATTAAGTACGTTTGCTTTTCCCAGATCTCGGAGTATGTGTGAAGCTGCTCAGGTATAAAGAGTGCAAAGCTGAACAGTAGTTCTGTTCAGGGCATATGGACTAGGCTCCATATTTCTCCTCAAAATAAACAGAAGAGTGTGGCATTTCAGATTGATGGTCTCTTGACCTACTGTTACCTTGTGTCCTCTCTCTTTATCTCTGTTTGTCCACATATTCATCTATTATACCCTGGCAAGGCAGTTGAGTGTCTTTCATGTCTGGAGTTTGTTCATACAATGCATTGCAGCACTTAATGCAACGAGACCCTGCACTGGAGTCCCTAGGCACCATTTCAGTAGCAATCACAATCAATGCTGCCAGCATTAACTGTGGATCTATGTGTTTAATTTTACTATGCTATTTCTTAATCCACGTCATTTCCTTTTCATTTTGTCTTACTCTGTGTCTATATTGTTTCTCCTTTTGCTCTCATTTATTTTTCTTCATTAATATTCCTATTCCTTTTTCTTATTTTCCTGCCTGCCCAAGTCTCCTCTCCGTCCAGCTTTTTAAGTTATAGTCATTACTCCTATAAAATATATTGTAGGAGCCAGCAGATACAGAGTTTGTGTGATGTGCCTCTTATAACCATAAAACACCTTAGGGAGAATACTTTCTCAGCCCAAAACATCATATTTTTCCTTCTTGCAAGATTATTTAACTTCCTGTCTTTTTCTCATTTCTTTTTAGGTTCCTACCACACTTACTAGGTTGGTGGGTTTTTTTCAAGCAACTATAAAATAAAAGTCACCAAGCCATTGGATCTAGGGGTTTTTTTTATATATTTCTACGCATACATGATAAAAAAGGGAAAATAAAAGTTTATGAGCAGAGAGACTGAAAAAGAAAGGAGTGGAAGTCAAGGAGAGTCTGTGCTATAGGTCAGCAAAGAACACAGAGATTGAGTGCAGATCAAAGAAAGTTAAAAATTATTTGACAGCATTTGATTTAGAACAGCCATACTGAGAAGTCTCCTGTAATAATTTATCCTACCTTTCACTTGTAGATTGCTGAGCTGTCTTGAAAGAATTCAGAGACTGTGGAATGCAGCCACTCTTTTCATTTATGATTTGAGAAGATGGGATGCAATGTAATGTGTCAATGTGAGATCAAGATGTCACCCTCTATCAGGACGGCTCTCAGTGATTTTCTACAAAAGGCTGTGAATGGGATATTCATGGAAAAGAAGGAGTTTATCCTATGCTTTATGAGGCTGATTGAAGAAAGCTTAGAATAAAATGTCACCAAGTAGAATTGTGTCTCCTCCTGAGATTATTTCATTTTGTAGAAGCTCTCTCACATTATGAGTGCTTTTGCTGTGGTGGGGAGGTACAATAAAAATGGAATGCAATAGGCTGTGCTTAAGGTTAGTGTGATTCAGGATCTGATGTTTTCTGTCTTAGAGATTTGCTTCTCATCTCAAGTGTGTGTTAGAACTGTGATGTTCCATTGAGTGCAATCCTGTTCCTCCTGAATTGGGCCCCATAATTCATTGAAGAGGCAAAGAATATAAATCATAAATGAATGCATAGAGGAAGACAAGCTAAAATGTCACTCATCAAGATTGAACTGTACTGTCTCAGCTACAAAAATGTTTTAGGAAAATTTCACTAGCATCCTAAAAAATTCTTATGGGGCTTCTGCTATTAGTTATGCCGGACTGCCTTGACATCTGTAGCATCTGCTGCAGTGCAATGTCCCTACTCGTGCTACACCTGCTGAAGTCACGTGTCAGACCATATCCTCTAAAACCATGAGACTGGTTTAAAATTGAGAAAAGTTCATTCAGTGTTATGAGATTTGAGGCTTTTAGAACTACACCCAATGGTACATGTCCATGAGGCAATGCAATATAAAGGTGTGTCATCAAAAAGAGTAAAGTAGAATGCCCAAATGTGCTGGAGCTGTTCATACTCTCACCAGTCTTGATGGTGGCCACCTGCCAAACAACAGTAACCATACAGAGAGTGAACTGGGGAGTGTATTTTGCTTGCAGTAAATGCCTAATAATAATAAATGCTCTGAAGTGTTCTGTGACAGCTCCATTTTTGTTTAGGCAACAGTCAAATTAGTGCTGCTGTTTTCACTGATGGACGTGGCCTGATTGGCAGTGGAACGTGATTCAAGTATAGAAGGTTTCTGCTGCTTATCACAGGAAATCATATAAAATATGCCACAGCAGACCTTTAGCATTTTTCTTCTATTTCTATAATGTTCCTTTATAAGGAAAATGACCTGTAGGAATTTAATTAATGAGCACAAATTAAATGTCAATAATAAGTTTTAAGGGATGTAATTTAGTTTTTAGCTAGAACTCACAGAAGCTGCATCTAGAAAAAACCATGCATTTAAAACAAACAAAATGATCCTGAGTACTCATGCCTGACCAATGCATTTCTTCTGGGAGAAGGAAGTCTGAGTTAGAAGTTTTCAGAAAACGTTGATTAACATCAACTTCTAGTCTTACATTCTATTCAGTGTAGATGGTGTTTAGCATGTCTTCAAGAAGATAAGTAAAGGTATGAAAGCAACTTCTGAGCACACTTATTTTGTCATAACAGTGTGCTGGCACTTCTTTTCTACTATACTGTATAAGGAGAAAAAATTACAGTAAGAACCATGACAAGATGTGTTTTTCTGGAATTGTGCTGCTATTTCATGGCTAGATGACCACTGTCTATATAAGAGGGTCCTTGGACAATGAGCTCAGATGTACTGGTCTACATCATCCACATCTATTTTTATTCAGATGTATCTGATCCTCAGTCTATGGTTTGCCTTTAAACTTTCATATGACTTCATTAGCAAGTTTCTAATACTTATTCCGTTCCATTTCAAGACTATACGTAATTTATTATTACCACGCATCACTTCTAAACCTGTCTTGCTTTTTATTAGAGTGTTTTGTCTATTTGCTGCCTACCACATCCTGTGTCTTACTTTTGGGGCTTCCTCTCTTGCAAGTGCCCGTCTGTGTGCAGTGGTTTCAATGACCTCCCACTTTAAAGCTTTACTAAATTTTGTGAAGTTTAAGCAATAAATATGTCTGAGCTGCTCACTCCTTTACTATATATATGATTCAATCCCACTTACTCTAATTTGGTGTCTGCTTCACAGGTGAATTTAATTTCTTACTGCAACAAGAAATGTGGAATGATTGGGTAGCCTATGACCAGTCATGGTGGTTCTCACTAAGGCCAGCTGATAAAGAACTTTATCAGGGCAAGCAGCAATAAGGGTCTAAACTATATGGTCTTAATCATTCTTTGGAGGGAGTGGCACTCTTTAATGATGTCAGACCATGAAAACTGAGATTCCTGTCAGGAAAATGAAGACAATAAAACTTATTTTTTTAATCTAAGAGCCACAAATTTCAGTGGGACTTAACAAAGTATGTTAGTTTAAGCAGAGATACAAGATTTTCAATAGGCCTTTGTAAGCCTGTCTGAGCAATCCTCACTTTTGTTTCTCCGAATTAAGACTACTTGGATTAAAATGTTCATATTAAATGAGGCACCCCACTGAATTTTTTCCTAGCTTTATGGAAAAGTCTTTTGAGGCTTTTAATATCCAATGTTCCTACTATTTCTATTTGAAATCAGAATATATGTAAAATGTGTGTTTCCAAGATTATTAGAGTAAATGCAGTAACACTGCAGCACTAGATTAAAGGATTCACCAGTTACAATGCAGATTTTACCATCCTTGTTTTAAATGTGACTTCAAATGCAACATCCATCACTAATGTTTGCGGCTTTCTGTTTTCTAAGTTGCGATCTTGAAGGATCTACTTAATATCTAATTACTAACAGTTCACATTAAGGTTTGTAATACAGAAGCAAGGCCTTGTTTCAGCCTGTTAATGCGAGGTTCACTTCAGTTCACTGACTTCTGTAGACCTGGTGTGAGATGATATTCCTGTGACCACCTTTAGTTGTACAGTGAAGAATGTAGATACATCTTCCCTTTATTTGGAGATACATTTGAGCAGCACTTCAGGGGAGTTGTTCAAGTTCCTTATGGATATATGTAAATTAGACTTGTGATTATTTTGGTGTGTGTTCAGTCTACGCAGTAATGACAGAGTCCCATGTTTTAGTGCAATTTTCCAAATACTACATTTTGAGGTATGACTTATGATGCCTGGTTTATGTATTTTTTTTCTGACAGATTCTGTGTCTATTTCACAGGCAGCTAGTGAAATGGGAATTCCAGTTCCCCAGATAACCAGAAAACTTAGAATCATAGAATCACAGAATGTTTTGGGTTGGAAGGTACCTTAAAGATCACCTAGTTACAACCCCCCTGCCATGACCTTCTGCTAGACCCAGTTGCTCAGAGCCCTGTTCAGCCTGCCTTGAAAGGCCCTGAAATATTATTAGGATATGTCTGTATTTGTCTTTATATCTGTATTTAGACACCTGTGTCTAAAGTCAGAATGAAGTTATCCTCTTGAATGATGCATACAATTAACTCCCTATAATCTGTATTACTTGTCCTTCTAGAATTCCTGCAACTACAAGGGGATCTCTGTGTCATCTGCATTATCTGAGTTGAGATCTGCTGTGCTTTTTAGAGAGTATTTTCCTAATGGAAGGATTTTAAATTTTATTATTTATTATTTTTGGTTTCATTTTTCCAAGCCATGGTTACCTTGACTTTCCTAATCAGTGTTTCTCTAATGTTGCCTCCCCCACAAATCTGGTGATGATCCAACTGAAGTGATCTGCAAGTGTGTTTTCTTGTGTCAGACACTACATGCAAAGTCCAGTAGACATGAAATTCAGAAGTCTGCTGTAGTCACTGTCACTGTGATGTGCTGCCTTGCACAGAATGTTGGCCTGTTGGTCTGTTCCCATAAATCCCAGTAAGAAGGAGAAATTGAAGAAGAAGTCATAGCCCCAGTGGCAGTTACCTGTGTACTATGAGTGAGCCGTAGGAAGCCAGCCCTGGGTGTCACCCACCCCTTCCTTTGACATCTTTTTCAACTGGGAACTTAACACTGGGACTTCACACATCATGGATGCTCACCTTTGCTGTGCACCTTCCAATTCCATCACTGTTTGTTTGAATCATTTTTGTCACAAACAATTTCTAATGATGTAATTGCTTCCAGCAAGCTATAAATTACCTTAACACTGTTTTGGCTTGCACTGTGATTGTGGAACCTGTGGAATCTCAGGTTGTAACCCTGTATGTACTCCTAGAGTCGTCTTTTGGTAGTTTTAGACCAATACACCTGTTCAGTCTCAGATGCAAAATAACAGGCATTTTCCATGTCATTTTTTTCCCCAGGGTCACCTGCACAATACATAGTTCACACATTCAGCACTTTTAGGGAAAAGTTGGTGGCTAAGAAAGCCCAGAAATGAGAGAATTGTTTTTCTAAAAATTGGATCATATTTCCTGTGCAGAAGGTTGTACAAGCAGTGCTCAGTGTAAGCAGTCACCCAAGGCTCAGAAATTGAGATAATTGTGTGATTTTTAAATGCACTGTTCGGCTCCATGCAGCAGGGAAGTGTCATTTCACCTGCTGTACATACGTGTAGCTACCAGTGGCTCAAATGAGTGAGATCAATTTTATGCTCGGCGCTTGACTGTGGCTGGAATGGTGGTGGCATGTCAACAACCACAGCAGGCCACGGGACTCTCAGATGAGAAAAGGATTTTAAGATCTAAAGCTGAAGGTTAGGTGTATTTGTGAAGGGGAATGCAATCAAAGGATACATTTTTTTCAGTGCATCAGAGGAAGGGGCTCTAAACACCCTCTCCCGAGGAATTCAGCTGCATATCAGTGGAGGTAAAGTGGATATAAGAAAAATGCCATGAGTATGGAGAGCATTAGGAAAGGTCATATATTTCAAGAAAGAATATTGTTTACAAGGAGTGTTAATAGGTTTCAAGGGAAATGTTAATTTTTTTTCCTGGCTGAAATAGCTACTGTAAGTTTTTAATGGTTAATCATTCATTCTTGAATTTTTATATTAAGCATTTCATATTACTTTATTGACTTAACTTTTATGCTCTTCTTCATTTTGACAGTAAAGAATGACCAGGCAATACTCTTTGAAAATTGGAGACCATTTGCAGCTGCTCTCTGCTGAGGAAAGTGAATAATAGGGTGCCCTCAAGGAATTTCAAAGGTATCACTCAACAGAAACTTTTGTGTCTGAAGAAAACTAGATCATTTTATCATGGTAGGCATACTGATATGTTTGCTTTAATAAAATGCCATATTTCTGCCTTTAATCTCTTGTCAACCAGCTATTAAAACCCCAAAGTGTATGCGTGCAGCACATGTAAACACTTGTAGTTTCAGGTTTGTCACACAACATGCAAACAAAGCCTGTAATTTTTGTTTAGTGAATAATCTGTAGTAAACTTACTGAGTAATGGCAATAAGGCTCTTTTTCTCACCCCTTCCTCAAGCCAAGAAATCAATTTGGTTTAATTCAATAATCCATGCAATTTTTTAAAAGCATTATCTAAATCCTACAGAGTTCTCCGAAGTGGCCAGATGACGAAATAATGACAACTGTTTTCCATGTAAAGAGTGAGGAGCACCTGAAATAATAAACAATGTTGGAAGATGATTACTTATGAGAACTGACATTATGTGCCTCGAGCCCCTGGAATTTTGCACCTGCACTGAACAGTTCCCCTTGTCTTTCAGCATGGCAATTCTGTGCTGTTAACTCACTCATCATTTCTTGCCTGTTAAGGCAAGGTTTGAATCGGTGCCCACAGTAATTGAAGCTTGCTTTGGAAGTAAAAGACTTTGTTTGTGACCCAGGTCTTGTGGTCCTTACGTCATGTTAATTCAGAAATTCCTGAATTTCCGAATCCTCAGTGTTTTTTGTGGATAAGGATACCTTAATGAGTTTGGGAATTGTTTCAAATAATAGTAGAAGACTAAAAGATAATATTTTCTGAACAATAGCCAATAAATATTTTCTTAATAACAGTTACGCTATTTATGAAATAGATTAAAAAATAATTATATTAACAGATATCCACATCTTTTCTGTCAATCCCTGTGTGCTCAGGTATTTCAGAAGATGGTATACCTGAAAGAAGCCTGTTTGTTCATAAAACACTGGCCCAAAAATGCAATGATAAAGATGCAAAACTATGCATTTAGGATTGTCAGCAGTCATATAACACATCAGTGAACCCCAAGTATTGGGAAGTGTTGGTGGTTGAGACGGAAGAATAAAACTTCACACGCTGTGGCTGCACATGCTTGTGCCCGCAGGACAGACCCCAGCACCTGTATGTGAACAAATTGGGAGTGAAGATTGCATTTCCCTGAGCCCAATGGAAAGGGAGCCACAGTTACTCTGAGCCAGCAGCTACACTGTCGACTGCCTCTTTGAAGTGATCCTTTCCCCCATTGCATTAACTCTTGTCAGTGTTTCTTTCAATGGAACAGTGTTAAATTTTCTTATTTCTACTCCTGGGGAAGTTTTTTGGTACCACTGCTAAGTTCTGAGCCCTTTCTTTACCTGCTGTGTTTTATTTAAGATGGAGTTTAACATAATGAACTGTTGGAAGTAAAGAAACGTAATGATTTTCAAAAGTTACTATTTCATTGTTGATATTCTGTAAATGGAACCTGTAGTAAGTTTTCATGTAAGCAAGTGGTCAAGAGTAAGATACCTTCATAGAGCTGTGCAAATTGTTTTCCTTTTATTGTTACAGTGTTCTCGGTTTTCTTTTATTTTTCAATGCAGTAGCTACTTATACATATGTGAAAAGAAGAATTTTTTTTTCCTTTCAGAGAAAGTTAATATTCCTTTTCTGTGTTGAATTTCAAATACGTGGTGCCCTATAGTTTTTGGGTCCTTTAAAATCTCCTACTAATCTTCTTTAGCTTTGGCTAGCTCACATTATTTAGCACATTTTCCCACCTATCTGTTACCTTACTTTCTTCTGTCATGTATTTTCTTTGTTTAGTTTGTTGGACCCATGTTCTTCCGAAACCAGAAACTGGTAACTAGTTTCTAAATCACAGGAAGATGTTCCTGTAATCTATTACTTTGTTTACATCTTGAGCTTTGCTGGAATTTTTTCTTTAGGTGTGATGCTTCTTCAGATTTTTTTTTTTTTTAAATTAAAGAAATTAATTTTTGACCCTGCTGACCAATCCTAATGCATTGAAAACTCGTAGGCTTACATCATGGAATTTATGCTCAACTGCCTGTTTTATAGATCTTCCTTGGATTTTTATGTCAGCCTGTTAACTGAGTTATTCTCATATCCAGGATTGCCACCAGCACTTTTTCATTCACACTTCATATAAAAAAAATATTGATAAAATGATTAGTATAAGTTAACCATTGCCCAATAAGGACTAATTAATTATTGAGCAGTATATATACTGTGTATAATCATAGCTTGTTACCATGTGAGTACATTCACATGATTTCCTACTTATTGTCTATTATTGTTGCTTATTTTTACTACGCTACCTGCTAAGTATTTTTTAATCTTTTCTAAGGTATTAGTATCCTCTACCACATTTTTGCTAGTAACTTGGACAATTGTAAGTCACTTAAGAGCATTTGCTTTGATTTAGAGCTGGGTGTGTGGACATCTTGAGACCTTCTACTCCTGAAGTGGGAATCTCTCTCTCAACTTTTGGTTCAATGTTGGCTGTTTCTGACTTATGTTTTAAATGATTTGCCCCCTCCCCCT
>QWTY01012944.1:0-14421 GCA_008033365.1 Pseudorectes ferrugineus
TTTAAACCACCTCTGTCCCCACATACTTATTTCATGGATAACATGCAGGTTCAGTTTCCAAGATGCCAGAGTACTCTCCCAAGTAGTGTATTTTTAAAACAGGCCTTTAGTAATGAAATTTGCTTTCTCTTCCCAGAGGAGTATGTGACCCTTCCCCTTACTTCACCAGTTGCCAATGGCAATGGCATAACACAAGGAATTTGTTAAAGGAACCAAAAAATGAAACTCTTGGTTCTGTCCTTCCCCAGCAGACATAGATAGAAACTTTTTTGAAGGCTTAAAAGGAAGAGTGGCATGGTTTCTTATCCAGCCTCTACTACTAAATTTGCCTGCCTCAAATATATAAAACCAAAAAGCTTCCTTTCTTTCCTTCCCTTATGCAGTGTCACTCAGCATTTATGGTGAGTACTTCCAGCTCCCTCCTAATCCCCGTTACATTCTGCCTCCACTGCAGTGACAGTATGAATATCAACATGTAGCAATGATTCAGTTAATCTTCATCTTATTTCAAACCTTTCTACTGATAAGTATGCTAAACATTTATCTGAAGTCCGACAGCTCTTGACCTTTATTCCTGTCTCTAGCACTACATCAGGTGAGCTTCACCTCTTTTGCTACCAGTTAAACAATATACAGACAGATACACACTTGATTGTTCAGAAGAATTAGAAACTGTTGTCATACTGCTTTCTATATGTAAAAAGGTCTGTAGATGTCCTCTCTGTTGCTGTCAATATAAACAAGGTTCATACAGGCAGGAAAACAGAAGGCCAGAACACAAAAGGAACTGGGACTCACATGGGAGAGCAACTCCTGATCCAAAAGACCTAAGTAAGGGGGGAAAGCAAATGAACCAAAGCAAGATGAACCGTATGGCTATTGAATCATGGTTAACAAGCTAATTAATTAGGAGGAGACTTTTTTTTTTATTTATTGGCTGAGCTTATGAGGTCAACATTGCTGCATTTCTTGGTCTGAAAACCAAATGTGATGCTTTCTAAGCAATTAAAGAAACCTGCTTGGAATTGAGAACAGTTTATGCAGCAAGGTCTAGACTCAGTGTGACTTGAAGAAGAAGGTGAAAAAAGACAGCAGAAAACCAAAAGGAGTAACAGGCATGTGCTTACTGTACGTGCAAGCATCTCTCTACAAATGCCTCTAGGCCAGCCAGCCTGCTGGCAGAACATGACCATCACCAACTGCCTGATCCATACCCGGAAGGTCAGAGCCAGGAAGGAGGGAAACGCAGGGCATGAGGAGGAGAAGTGGTAGCATGCATACGGTTCACAGCTTGAAGAGGGAAGAGACTGTTCTGAGAGGGTATAAAATAAGAGACAGGAGGTAAAAAAGGAAAAAAGCTTCATCGAATGAGGAGCATCACTGAAAACTCCTGCAGAAGCTGTGAGGAGCATGATTCCCTTCTCCTCCTGCTGCTTGTATTACTGCACACACAGGAGACAGTTTTCAACCCGATACCAGCATCCTGGATGACACACATCAGAACAAAAACAGTCTGTAGGCTTGCTGGGGATGCTTGTGATGCTGAGGGTGAGAACTAGACAGACCAGGACGTTCCCAGAAAGGAAACAGGGTAGGCAGCAGTATTGGTTGGGGCTTCTCGCAATGATATAGCAGATCATGTTTTAAGGAAGCAAGCAGAACAATCTTGCCTTTCCAGAGAAAACCCAACAAGCATGTAGCAGTCCTGGATAAAGCTTTAAGGGTTGTCACAAAATGAAGAGAAAGAAACTACAGTCTGAGGTTTGAGAAATAAGAGTCAATGCTGCTGCATTTCCAAAATGTCACAGCTAGGGCAGTGACACATCCACAGGGTTTGTACAGCATGGGAGAGCAGGCTGGCCTAGGACTGAGAGCCAGCAGTGGGCTGGAAAGGAGCAAAGCAATTAAGGCAGTGGGCAGAACAGGTGTTTGCAACAGCCATGCAAGGCATTTCTCAAAGCCAAAATTGAGACTGCTCCTGTAGCTGATGCCAGGAATTCAGAGCACCTGGACTTTAGAACTTCAGCTGTTGGTTTGGAAGGACAAATAATGACTGCTAGTACCAAGAGACTTATTTGCTTAAGGCAACTCTTTCGGCAGTTCCAGCATACTCAGTTCTGGTAGTCTAAAGAGTACAAAAACACCTGCTGCCAAAGGCAGGACTGCAGGTTGCTGTAACTGAGGTCAAAGGGACAAGGCCAAGGATGGCATGAAAAGGAAGGGTGTGAAGAAATCAGAAGTACCTACTGATAGCCAAAGGATGTCCAGACATTGAGGGACTCCGCTGGCTGGCCTCGGGAGGCAGCTATCTAACTGTTTTTAGCAGTTTTCATGCCAAGTAACAAGTCATGGGGGAACATTAGTCATGATTCAGGGAACTATAAAGCTATCGTTTGAGCTATGAACTGTGCTTGGAAAACTGGGGGTAGGGATGGTTGCAAATAACTCATTTATGTGAGCAAATTTATCTGTAAGCACACAAAAGACCACCTGCACACAGAAGCAAAATTCTTATCACGCTGATATTCAGCAAGTTTCTCCTGCATATTTCAGCTATGAACTCTCCAATTTAAGAGTGCAAAAACTTCAGATCTCTATGCAGGCTGGTTGTACTTCCCCTGCTGTATTTACTCATTATTTCTCCAACTCCTGAATTTAAAGAGCCAATTTCACTCTATATTCTGCCATACCTAGGATGACTGAAAGAGGTCATTAAAGACCACCCAATATAAATGCTCTTCAATGGAAACAAGGGTTTAAAAAGTGTGCCAGTCTGATCTCCATTAATAGTAAGTATCTGGCAAACTTGGAACTTTTATACATAGGGTCTCTAAAAGCAATGATCAGCCTAAGATCTGTTAGCTTTGACCAGTAAGCACAGTCATCAACCACAACACAAAAAACCCCACATGGTCACTTGACTCTTAGTCAACCTCCCTTTTACTTAAAAAGTTACTTCCTTTATTAGTCATGGGAGAATGTCCCTACGGAAAGGTAGCTGGCCATAAAACCTTTTGAAATGCTATTACATGTGTGCAGCTAGGCAATTTTGTACAAGATTGCCTTCTGTCTCATCAATGGGGCAGTTCTGAAATACCACAAGGTGACACAGTCAGAGCAAGAAAAGCAGAAGCTGGAAAGGGGCTTGTATGTGAAGGCAGGGAATGCCTGAGGAAACGATACAGTAAAGCAGCAAGCCTAGAACATGGTTTCCTTACAGAAATCAAGATATGGAGTTTGGTAGAATATGTAATCAAAGATGTTGTTCAGCAGGCAGACTGTATGTGGGTGTCAGACACTCGGGGTAACACACTTCTGCCACACTAGTTCTGTGCGGTTTTAAAGAAACTCAATTTTCTCATCAGAATGGGTCAGAAGCTTTTATTTGTTCTTCATTTCCTTATAGTCTATAGTAAAGCAGATTATTTTGAGGAAATTAAGTTTTCAAATTAATACTTCATAAAAACTGAACATATGTAGGTAAGTCTCTCTTCAGGGAAATTTAACCTCTCCTACTAATATTTGCAACCTAGTCATTAGTCTTCTGTTAACAGCAACCAGATGTAGTTTGTCAGTATTTCTTCTCTCCTTTCTTTCTGTTTTTTTTTTTTTTAAACTTTCCAATTAAAAAGCATTAGCATACAAAAACCTGTTGTGGATGATAGACAAACTTAACATTGTTCTCTCAGCACTCAGTAGTGTTGTTAAGAGAAAGATACCTAGATTACTGCTTTTAAATAGTTCAAGATTTTTCAGTTGAGTTGGTGACTTTGAATCTAACTACAATAAAGTAAGGCTAGCATAAAAAAAAAAAAAAATAAAGAGACCTCAAAGTTCTATGTTTCCTTTGCAAGCCGAAAGGCTTGAAACCTACATTGTATCAGATGACACTAGGCACACTTCTGAATTTCCAGTAGCAAGTGCCCTATGGAAAGCACACTGTGTTAACACTCATAACAGAGTCATTAGAGTTGGCAACAGGAAGTTCCTTTTTCCCCCAGAGAAGCATTCTTTACCCTACAGCAATATTTACTGTTTGGCCGTGACCCCGGAGGGATGATGTGACATTAATGAAATTGGCAACATGACATCCTTTGAAGCGTGAATGTCTGACAGAGGCTGGTAAGGGGACAAAGGCAGCAGCAGCTCCAGTTCAGGATCCCTATCTCACTTGAGTTTTATTAGAGTGAATTATTTAAAATTTAATATTCCAGTGGCTACACATAAACAGTCTTACCCTAAAGGGTAAGTAGGCATGATTAGGTAGCCTTTCACCCTCACATCAGCATCTCATCTGCATTTTCATTTTGCACTGACACAGATATAAGCATAAGGACTGCAGACAAATAGGACATGCTGAGAAGCACAAGGGTAAGAGCAAGACTCCCTTCTCTAAGCTTAGTGTTTGTCAAGTTCTGGCCCAATCCCTACTTTAAGGGAGTCCTTCCAACTTCTATTTCCTTAAGAGAGATTTCTGAATGCTTAACTCCTGTTTGACTTTCTGGGCTCAAAAGCTTCTTACAGCTTTCATGTGCTGAAATGCAAATTTTTTTATGGTGACAAAATTACAATCTTTTTCCTTAAAATAAAACTGAAAAGTGATCAATCTTCATATACAATTCAAGTTTGGTTTTGAAGAACTATTAGTTCCATAAAATAAACTTGATCCAATTACAGCTATTAGGCATTTCAATTAGGCATGTATTCAACATTTTATCTGCCTTTACCATAAGGCATCATCACTTCAATTTCCTACTTAGCTGCCATTTTACAAATTGCTGCAATTCCACCTGCCTTCTATTCAAAAAGAAGATTATAATAAATTCAAAGGCCAATTTGAATTTGGCTTTTAAGGGCAAAATTAAGGTTTTTAAGGCAGCTTCCAAGCTTCCTCCTTCTCCCTGCTCTTAAACTGAGGATTTTCTGTATGAGTAATTGTGTTTGACCTATTTATTTGCTGGCACAGTATTTTTTTTCTTTCCTTTCACAAGAAAAGGAGAAGAGGAGGAAGGAAATGTTAAAGTAGCCTCTGCCTAATAATTTCAAACCAAGCTCTACACAGGAAAGTAGATAAGACGGTTACTCTTGTTTACAAAGAATTACTTTAGCTACATTCCCCTATGCCCAGAGGGTGACAGCTGAGCAACCACTTAACAGACCAGCAAAAATGCTTCCCTGTGTGTTTCTTGGAACCATCAACACATATTTGTGTTGCAAAGGAAAGCCTTCTTGCTAGCAAACCAACTTAAAAAGCCCTCCTGGTTTTGACTGATGCTAGCCTTGGCTTCATAGGGACATTTATTAAAAAAAGCAATTTTTGGAGACATTGTCTGTATCCGTCCCTGCAAAGGGAAGGGGCAGGGAGTGCAGCAGTTCGGACACTTTGGGGCTGCCATGGAGGTTTCAGGCTGAAGGAGAAAGTACCTCTGTGATCCTAGGATGCTCTACAAAAGCTTTTCAACCAAGAACGTGCTGGAGGAGGAAACAGCGCTGCCTTCCAAGGAAGTGTCTCCCATGAGTGAGGAAACCTGCTACAGAGAGCAGCTGCTTACCCATCACTGCCACCTCCACCCTCACCTGCCCCCACAGAAATTGCTGCATGCGTGTGAGACAGAGGGAGGCATGCAGAGCCCTTCTCCATGCCCCAAGCACATGCATCTGCTTTTGCATCCTTTCTACACAGCCACGACAAGCAGAGACAAACAAAGAAAATGAGCTGTGAGTATACACAGGAGGTGTTTTTGCATTTGCTCAGATGGAAGATGTATGGTGAAGACGGCATTCACCCTGAGGATTACACACCTC
The DNA here is from genome assembly GCA_008033365.1 of Pseudorectes ferrugineus. Lineage (NCBI taxonomy): Eukaryota > Metazoa > Chordata > Aves > Passeriformes > Pseudorectes > Pseudorectes ferrugineus. Next base: position 5,806 of record QWTY01012944.1, read on the forward strand.
CCTAATTTTGTTATTTAACTCTGTGAGACATTTTTTTTATCTACACTTTTCATATGAAGCAATTCAGGATCACCCCATAAAATATACTGCATATTTAAACAACATTTTTCCTAGTATTAGTATTTAAATAAATAAAAGCAGAAACAGGGTATAATCCAGCCTGTATCTTTGATTTCTCCTCCCTGTATTTTTCCTTTATGTTTGTTTATCAAATCCTACACCAGAACAAAGTCCCATTAACAGCAATAAATTGCCATCTACAGATTTCAAAGTGTTGTATAATTTTTATTTAATACTTAAATGCCAATGTATGTGTTGAACTGTATTTTACTGACACTTGCTACAGCAGAAAACATTCAAGGATCTGCAAGTTAGTCAAACTGACAATTGTTCAAGCAGACCTCAAACTTCTTTTTCTCTAGAAAAACATGGTTTCTAAGGCCTTATTGGACATGTTGCTGTCCAGGTTGGGGTGAAATCTTTGCTCAAGAAAATAACACTTAATAGAGACTGAAGCATCTTCTAAGACCACTCTGGACAAGACAAAGCTTGTAATTCAGTTTATTGTATGCTCTCCCCTAACTGTAGATTCAAGAGGCAACTCAGATTCTCAGCATCATCTTTCATTTGTGCTGACTTCCAACAGGACCTGATCCAGCTTCTTAAGTTGTTTTGGTTTCATTTTCTTTAGCACCACTACCTACATCTAGGTGACTAAGTAAGCTACTTCCTTCAGAGCCTTGATCCGTGTCACACTCTTGGAACCCAAGTAATAAGATGGCTAAAACATTTAAATGTGTCATTCACTAACTCAGCACACTCCTTTTCAACAGTGTCTCTAATGCATGACAGCCACCTTGAACTACATACCTGAGGTCTGGCTGGCAGTTTATTTCATTTGTGTAACAAGTCTACATAAAAATACCAACTGTTTCATGCCTTTCACAGTTGTAAAACAGGCAAGGCACTCAAAGAAACAATATCAAGATATAATTTGCACCTGTCTTGTAATTGAGTTGGTAATTTGGTTATTACTAGAGGCTTTTTTACCTCTGAAAAGATCAAGCTTTTAGTACAGAATAAACCACTAACATTCCAAAAAAACCTTTACTAAAACCATTCCACAAGAACTGCCTAGAAATGGGTAAACAGCACCTCATTTCCACCCACTAAAAAAAGAGGGTCACATGAATAAAGACACCAGTACTCCCAAAAGCAAATAGTGATATTGGAAAATGCAACAGCTAAGCCTTAATAACCTCAGCCTTTATGGATCAAACAACCTGTTTTGAGTCTGCACAATGCAAGTAGTTCGGCAAAGCATCAATTTCAGAGACTAACAGTAATTATTCTACTTTTAAAGTCTTCTACAGCACTTGATCCCTGGAGCACTTAAATGCAGAAACCAATAACCTGACATTGAATTCCTGTACTCTCTATTCATAGAACATTCTCCTCAAATGCAGGCTATACTGAAAAATCATCAATTTCTCTGACTCCAGTGTTTCTATTTTATAGAAATTCAGAACACATCTGTCAGGATTCTACACAAGACTGTTATTCATCAAGACTGGCTTAATTTATTAGTGTAAAACAATCCTAAGAGTTACAGGTTTAATACAGGTTCACCTACAAACAAAACAAAAAAAATCAGGTAGTCTAAAGTCACTACATTAATTCATAGTCTAGAGCTGTCATGGTATAGAACTGCTTTCTAACTTGTGCTGGAATTAGACTCCTGTGGGCATTTGGAGGGCTACTATGAAGCAGGAGGTACCCTGGTACTCTGTTGTGCCAAGTCATTCTGAAAGATCTGTCCCTTGAGCTCAGCAATTCAAAGGGCACAGGATGGGCTGATACAGCTGCACAACTGACTGACCAGAGCACATCAGGCTTTAGAAGTTACACAGGTTTTGAATAAATGCCATCCAAGAAAAGACTGTTGCAAACTGAATGTACCTGAAACGCCTGGTCTAGAGGGATGCAAAGCTATATTTTATAAAAAGATGACCAGGGAGCAAATGGTGTTATATTAATTCACTCTAACTACGACCATTTCAAGAGAGGTAGACAGTAATTTATCAAGGCTTTTATTTAGAGAAAAGGAAAGTTAGGCTGTCCGATAGGAGTAAGACATCAAATGTCACTGAAATTTAAATGCAAACCACCAAAAAACCCCACCCCCACCAGCCAATTTCCCCCGTAAGAGATGACTTCCTTTATTTCTTTAGTGATGGAGAAAAATTGAGTGGCAGTGACAACTTAATCTAGAGGAGGAAGTAGTGATAATTTTAAAAGTCAGTCATGGCTTTTTTGACAAGTCATTAGCCTAAGATCATGAGCCATTATTTCCTGACACTGTCACTATCACTGACAGTCACAAGGTTATGGCAAACATTGCTCAAAAAACCCTCACTGTAAAACAATCCATTTTGTTATTGAAATGTTTGTATGTGGGAGCATATCACACCCATAATCCTTCCTATCATAAAGGAACTAAACATTTTAGTATCAGTAACATTCTGCCCCGACCCTATCTCCTGGTCTGTGTTACGTGGAGTCCTCAAGTGTCCAGGAGTTCTTACCTTTACGCCATGGCCAACATCATCCAGCACCGTGTAGTCTATAGGTTTTCGAATATACCTTACAGGACGTTCCATGTTCGCTGGTGCTATAATTTTGTGAGTTCTTGATGTGTTCTTATTGGTCGTCAAAATGCCTATCTCTCTGCGAGCGACCTTTTCTTTATGGATGTCCACAGTCTAGATTAAAAACAAGAAAGTATGGGTTTCTTTAGGCATTTGCTGTTTTCTTTACAGAGCTAGCTACATGTTTAGGCTTCACTGTTAGACAAAGAGTCTGAACTGAGTTAATGCTGCTGGAAGGATGCCAGTTTATTGATGAAATGAGTTTAATCTACATGAACTTCGTCAGAAAATTACACCTTAATGAAATAACCAATATTAATAATAAAATTACAATTATACGTTACTGCTTCCACACTCCAAAGACACTATGCAGATACAGTCCTTGCAGATTAACCCTCAGCGTTCTTATGACTGACACTGGTAATAAATTACTCCAACTCCACAGCTGGGAAACCAGGACAGACAAGCTAAGCAATTTGCCCAGAGCCCCAGAGGGGGACTAAGCTTGGGAAGTCTGTGCGGTAATTTCTTTCAGCAAAGCCATCAGTGCATATCAGAGTGAGAGTCTGCACAGGGAGGGACTTAATTTCAGCACTGGGGCTAGTTTCAGTCATACTGTTTATAGCAGCTTTACTGAAAGAATAAAACAAAGCTTTAAAGATGCAAGTAAAGGAATATAAAATACGCTGCATTTTATTTTTTAAAAAATTTTTTAAAAAGAGACAAAGATCAGTCCAGCAGTCTGTGAAAAATCAAACTAAGCTTCACATAACAGACACATTCTTCAACATGCAATATAACCACTGCTTAAACCCTAGCTGAAGGAGAACAAGTGCAAATCAAGCATTGGATGCCATAGGAAGTCCCATTTCTAGGAAGCCTATTTCAAGATCCAGGGGTTGAACGTACTGGTTTAAGTACCAACTAGAACCTCAGGATCTCATTGAAGGAGATGGTATCTGACAAAAAAAGGCCCCTCTGAGCAAAACCTATCAAGCCACCACTTTATCCACCGGGGAATATAAATCTTAGTCTATAAGCATCAATTCCTCCTAGAAAGGCTGTCATAGAAAAAAAACAGTGAAGGTTCAGAAAGAAAGAAAAATCCTTGTCATCCTAAATCCAGCCTCATTTAGGTACATCTCTAGAAATGGTTTAATCTAAAATGAATGTTGTGATGTGCAAGGTTTTGTTTAGTGAAGCAAAGTCAAAGATGAAGCACAAAATTAGTTGATATTTCTACTTCTATATGAGGCAAGATGAAAAAAGCAAGATTAGTATCCAGGAAATGAACATTTCTAGGAAAGCCAGCATTCAGCATTCACTGTGAAATGTCTTCAGCTGAACTGTTTTTTTCATTAACTGGTGCACATGCTCAAATAATCTTAAATTCTCCTGACTACAAAAAGACATAAACCCTTCCTTAACAGTTTTGATAGATGGCATTGCAGATTACAAGCAGGAATACAGGTACAGAAGCACCTAAAAGCAGTGATACCAAGCAAGCTCGTTTTCACAGCTTAAAGTTAATAACAGACTACTCATAACACTGCAAAAGGTTCTTTTACCTTGGAAGTACACAGAATCTTAATAGAAATAAGAGTTGTAATTTTCCAGACCAATGCAAGACATTAAATGTGTATGTCTCCATTAGCTTATTTGGAATAAATTAATTAACTATCCCAATAAAACTTTGGAACAAGCTTTATTGTTCTAAATGCTCATGCTCTGAAAAATCCCTGAGTCAGGAATTACAAAAATGCCTTTCCAAATGAGACAATCCTATATACATCAGTATTTACCACTACATCAGTGTTAGATATCACCCACTGCACCCACATTTTCTCTTGCAGCCGATTTCACAGATGATAGAATGAAGGCTAAAGAATGAGACTAGTCTAATTTTTTCAAATGCAGCTATTATTTGTTCTTTTCCTTTTAGAGACTAAAACACATATATTAGTTCTGCCTATTTATTCATTGTTTTCTTGATCTTGCTGAAAGAATTATATAAGTGCTGTGCTACATGTTCATCTCTTCCAATTTTTCTGCACAACTTGAACCTTTCTGTTCAATGATAACAGCAGGTCTTAAACAATCTTACAAAACTCTTTAATAATAAGCAACTCTTCATATTTTATAATACATGAGCACTGCATAGGAGAGAAAAAGAACCAACTTTAAAGTCCCCTGAATAACACAGAAATTTAGGAGGCTGAGAACATCAATTTAACAAACATACAACGTTTCAAAATAGGGTTTTTTAAAATACAGCTATGTCCCTTGAAATAAATCCATGCTTCTACTTCATCCTCACAAACCAAATCTGTTGTTACTAATAAATTCATTTTTTGTTCAGTGGATAGACAAAGATGTGTCTTTATACTAAGAGTTCTCTTAACATTGATAGCAAAAGAAAAAAGACAAAACAAAACAAAGCCCTTCAGAGTACAAAAAGATGCATCTTCTTCTAGCAGGCAGTCCATGAAAATGACTTTTCCTCCTTGCAATGGACAATGAAAATTCTGTAAGTCACTGTAACAGAGGATAAGAAATTCCAGGAACAGATGCCGTACCATACATGCTTTGGAAATTGACATAAGTAATATTGCCAACAAATTGTTGTCAATGAAAAACCTCTTAGAGCAGGAAAAGACCATATATTAATTTTATCAGACAGCTTATCCAAAATTAAGTATTGAGCAGTGATTTGTAAAGTCTTTGCACGAATTTCAGTAAGGCAAAGAAAGCAAAAAGAAGAGTATCTGTACCACAGTGCAGGGCCAGCAACAGGGCACATATGTAAATCCTGAAAGGCATGCAGACATGCCTGTGCAAGAGACTAATTTGCTGTTCAAAGCAAACGAGACTTCATCTCCTACCACATCTGGTGCACCGGAAAAGCAAGGCAGGGTTTTACCCCTATGCAAAGCAAAGGCTCACAGCATATGCTTTGCCCACAGCTACAGGCTGACCGTCAGAGCTACTAGACAGCATCTTACTTCTTCAAGAAATTACTGGGGTTTTTTAGATCTGCGCATTATTAAGTCTTATGTGAACATTATGCAAAACAAAGCACACAACAATTGGTCGTTCTTCTATTTTCATTTATATCTATTTGCTTGATGTTCATACAGAAGTTTATTGTTTAGTCATAGGCAATGTTTTTCACTTTCAAAAGATGAAAAACTCACACAAGCAATTTTTAGTAGGACAGCAAAGCTTTCCAACCAGTCAACAGTTAATTTCCAAGAAAGAGAAGCCACATATACCAGGTAACAGCCAAAACAGACCATTCTCAAAGCTCTGGTCACACTTGACATCTGTAGCCATGAGTGTTTGCTCTGATATTGTAACAAGACAGCTAAACAGTAGTTGGTTTGTGATTTCATGCACAAAACCTACTTTTAGATATCAAAGATGGAGAGGAGCAAAGTATGGCTAACTGGCATGGGTTAGCACAGGTTAACAAGCACTTGCAAGCAGTCAGACCAGCTTTAGGTATCTTTGGCATATGCTAAAACAAATACATAACATAATTTAAAATGTGGGGAATAGGGCAGGGATTTTTCACTCCTACACGACATAATCCAGTGAGACAAAACCCAGCTTTATACTATTTTGGAGAAGAGGGAAAAGACAGTCCTTCCAAAAGCACAACATCTTTCCTTTGGGAAGCAAATTTAAATGAACTTGTCAAACAAACCTCTTTGCCATTACAACTGAGTGCCAGGGACTATGCCAGCTAATCCAGAAGCTTGGAGGTTGAAGGAACTGTTAATTATTAGCTGCTTCCACTATCTGTCTTCTTCAAACCATATTAAAAAAAAACCCCAACAATCAGTTGAACAACAGGATGTAGAGTTAAAATTTAACTGTTTGCTTCCTTAGAAGCAGCCTCAAGGCCAAGTGAAGCACAGCAATGATACAGCAAATAGTTGTTCTTTTATTATCCTGTGCTGCAGATACCCATGTGCTAGAGTGTGCTAGCCCAGAACAAACAATTTACAATAAATAGAGACTGAAGTATCTCTGGTCGAGCTAATATTAGGATATCTAAACATTTTAATAAAGCTCACACATATGGGGGTATTAAAATAAAAAAGGAAAAAGAGAAACAATTCAAAGCTGTACAATCTTTTTACTCCTAAACTACTGCAACTCAAATTTATGAGCCAGATACTTGCACAGCTACCACTTCTCTCACTAAATGCATACACATTTAGTGTGTCAGGGGAAAGAGCAGAGAATAAAAGAAAAAGAATAACCTCAATCAAAACAACTCCACTAACCAGACACCATCAACTTCAGGATGTCCTGAAGGACAGGACCGCTCATTACACTAATACCACAAATTTTACACCAAGCAAATACCCTTGAGATTTGTGTTAAATTAACTGATGTTGCAGAAGTGCTGTGAAGGAAAACTCCACTTCTGGTTTCCCACTCTGCTCGTCCGCAGTTCCTCAGGAATGAAGCTGTAACAGCAGACACTCCCCTGACAGAGGGGACAGGAGAAGCACTGTGTGGTGCTCCATAGCTATCTTTCCAGCAACCTGGAAAAAGCTGTCGGGCTTTTGGGAAGAGCAAATGCTAGGGGAGAGAACAGCTTCCTAGCCCTCAACTGTGAAAATGGTGCTTATCAGGCAAAACTCCCCAAAAGAGAGACTAAGATACAGAGTAGAAAGTTACACGTTAAAGAATAAAACAAAAAAAAAGCCCACCCCAAAACAAACAAACAAAAAACCAAAAAAACCCCAGTCACCAAACTCCCCCCTCCCAAAAAAACCCCCCCAAAACTCAAACCACTACATGAGTTTAAGGAAGAGCAAAAAGTCACTTCAAGTACATTTCCTTGATCTTAAAAAATCTAACATTCAAACACATAAGACCAAAAAAAATCCTAAGATTACACCACCACGTTTAATGACAGTTTTTCAGGTCATTTCATGAAATGCTTTTAAGAACTTTTACATCACATGAACAAATGCCCTATGCCACAGAGCTGCAAGCCAGTAACTTTTCAATTTGTCCCTAAACTCACTCAGATAAGAAGGAATGTAGGATCACAATCCACAGGCTTCCTTAACATGCCAATTTCTCTAAAGCAAGGAGACAAGGAAGACCAAGCAGCTTATTACTGGCAACAGTTTTCCATAATTTTGACATTGTTTCCCTTTTTTGCTTTTTCAGTTTGTGGTTAAATACAGGGTTGGGTCTCTTACTAACACTTTATTTCAGGCAAGTAGAGCCCTGATTACAGGGCATCAGTGCTATACATACCTAAATGTCAGCAGAATAGATTACAATTACTTTATCCAAACAAAACCCAGACATAAGGCATATCATGACCTGCTACCACTTCCCACCCCCATCTCCCTACTGCACTTGCTGTAATTACATGTCCTGAGCCTCAGCAACCTGTTCTGCACAAACTTGGTGCTGTACTTCCCCAAAGGAATCTGCTCCACACCTGAAGTCCTGTGTGCACTTTGGGGCACCTCAATGCAAGGAGGACAAACTATCAGAGCATATCCAGAGGAGGGTGAGCAAGATGGTGAAAGGTTTCAAGGGAAAGCCATACAAGTGGCTGAGGTCACTTTGTTCCTTCAGCCTGGAGAAGTGAAGGCTGAGGGGTATCCTTGATGCGTAAAGAGGCCAACCTAGAAACTAGACTAGACAGGAGTAAGGGAATAAAGGTGGATATTTATCAGAAAGGCCTTCAGAGGTACACCTGGGCCAGCCAAAGGCTACACCCAAGATGGACGACGAGTCACGAGTTCTTCACACTTTTATAGGTTTGGTCCATTTGCATATCAGCATAAATTCACCAATTAAACTTTAGCTAATGATGTAATTTCCCCTCAGCTTGCCCCCCTTCTCAAGATGCTGGGTTACACATTTTGGGCCTAGGCCGGGCTGGGTGTCCTTGGAGAGCAGGCCTGGAGAGGCTTTGTTATGTCTGTCT
>QWTY01012949.1:2663-14838 GCA_008033365.1 Pseudorectes ferrugineus
ATATATATATATAATATATAAATATATATATATTATATACAGATATACCATTACTGAGATATTGTCTGTGTGTCAGGCCACTAGAAATGAAAACAGGACCCCTAAGCACTATGACTTTTTAACACGTTGGGCTATATTTCTTGATTCTTTACATAATATTGCAAGACAGTGCTATAAAACTCAAAAGATGGAGCTTGTTCAGTATCACTTTCAGTGTAGTATCAATTGAGAAGTTCCCCACAGTCTCTTGCACACTGGGTTTTCTATCACATCTACCAAACAAGCAGAAAATACACAGGCCTCTTCCTTCCACTATTGAAACAAAAAAATAGCTAAGTACATCTAGCACTTGAAGCATACTTGAAGCAATAGGTCTGATTATGCCTTTACAATTAAGAGTAAATTATCTGCAAGGCTCTCCAGAGCTGGATGAACCAGTGAGTTGTATTAGCATGAAAAGAAGGAAAGGGAAAATGGGAAAATAAGGAAAGGGAAAAGGAAGGAACAGGTTTTGTTTTAAAACAATGTACAAAATGAATACATTCCAAGTAAGTTTTCCCTGCTCTAAGATAGCAGATGATAGTTTGTAATTTCCTCAATGCTGTGGACCTAAAAAACAGCATGATTTCTATAGGACACAAGGTATGTTCATTGTTCCATTTATATTGCCACAGAACTTATCCTAAGCAAACAGCAGAGGTGCATCAAGGTTTGTTTGATTTTCAAGCCATGGACACTTCTTGAGATTTTTCACCTCATTCTGAAAAGGAAAGAGAAGAGACCCTGTAAGTTGTTACAGGTGAATCATTAAAGTGAGGTAAGACTGAGTGTTGGTGCCAGCTGCACATCCTGGTAAAGAATGAAGAACCAAAGATTTTAGGCTTATTTTTCAGAACAAAATATGACATTCATAAATAGGAGCAATGCACTTTCATATTGCCAAAGCAAAACAAAAATTATTTGTAAGTGAGTTAGCCATGATCTGCACCCCATATGAGGTCCTGTGGCGCTTGGATGGCAATAGTTTTAGTTATCTCATTGCCCAGTTCTCTTGTTTTTGTGTTGATCCCACAAATTGCATTGCTTTTACACAATGCTAGTGCACTATTGGCATGTCAGGAAAAACTCAGAATAATGTTATAAAATAGTAAGATCAGAATAATACTATGTCAAGGGATGAAGAAGTAATGTTGAGTTAAAACTAAACTTCTTATATTTCCTCTTGGAGAAGTGCCATCATGACTTCCACAACTACAAAAAATTTATTATATTGTTTCATTCATTTTTCTTTTTTATTTTCAAAGTGAAATGCAGGATGTTTTCTGGGCCATGCATGTAACATGAGATAGCAATGTAAAAAATTAAGAAATAAGTCTATGTAAAAAATCCTCAGAAATATATAACATGGGAGGAATAATTTTCTTGTTTGTTTCTTCTCTATAAATAGGATGTGATGATTATGCCACAAAAATCGGCATTATACTTGAGCATGTGGAATCCCTGAAGCTTCTTTTTATCTTTAATAATAATAATAGTAATAATAATAATAATAATTTTTAGTTTTACAATGGTGTCTAAGAAGGAAAAGATTTATTTTTGGAGTGTTCCTCTACCCTATCTTTTTGCCAGACACTATAAATAATGCTCCGGTAATAAAAGTGCAAACCTTATGCTGACAGCAAATTATCCCTCTTTTAAGATGTTAACTGATATTAAAATACAACATTGTACATTTCAGCTTCTGAAACAACAGCATTCACAATAAACCACTCACAATAATTTAATTGACTAAGATGTGCCTTAAGTTAGATGCCAAATAAAATTCAAGAAGCAACCTGGGACTAGCTGGTGGATACTCTGAACATGATGGCAAAGGCTTAGGATGCAGCCAGGCAATGCCAGTTAAAAGCACAGGTCAGTCATTCCCTTGTCAGGCTTTCCACCCCCTCAGGAACCTTTATTTAAAACAAAAAAACAAACAAACCAACAAACCCTCAAAAATCAGTTTCCTAGTTGCAAAGGAGGCCTTTCAAGGAAGCTTGGTTCAGTGGCCTTCAAGTTCACTATAAAGCTTCTGTATATTTCAGGCCATGGGATTAATGACAAATCCAGCAAAGCATACGACTAACTTTAAGCCTGTATGTAATCTCAGTTAAGTCAATTAGTCTGCCTGCATGCTCAAAGGTAAGCAGATCCTGAAGTACTTTTCTGGTCTGGTATGATTATCCCTAGTGATGTGTAGACATGGTAACTGCTAACCCATACATCGAGGAAACCTGCTTTCTGCCTCAGCTCAGAAACACATCTTTCTGCAGTGTCTACTATATATATCATCCATTCTACTGTAAGCCACTGGAGTCTTGAGGAAAGATTAAAAAAGGAATAAATAAGTGATGTTCCTTTCTCATTCTGTACAATATATAATAGAGATGTTAGTTGTAGAGCTTGATTGTATAACAGGTGACTAACATTCTCCTTCAGTGTCTGTCTTTAAATGGCAAAGCAAAACAAATTTTCACTTGTGATTGTTAATTCATTTCTGGGCAGAGCTATTGTTGGGCTCACTTGTGTTACATTAACACCGTTCCTGTACATAGTACAAGCATATTAAGATTTAACTCAGAAGAAGCTCAATCTAGGTGTATTACTGGTGAAGCTGTGAGTTCCTTACATCTAGCTTGAAAGTGTTGGCATGCCTAGAGATAGTAAAATAAGTCATGAATGGCACAACCAATCCATTTCAAAATCTCCAGGAACATTTATGAGGGCAGATTATCATCTCCTAAAAGCAGGCTCTCAAAACTCTTCTGTTTAATTTCTTTGTCCTCTCCAGCTGCTACTAAATTACCAGACGTCCCAGCAAGGTTGTTCAAGCTTGAGTCTGTCTTCAGCTAGAACAACCAGAGCTTCTTGAAAGATGAACCCAGTCTGAGGTGGAAATACTCTTTCTCTGCAGTATACTGCAGTTTATGCAAAACCTTGCCTGAAAATTGTGCAAGAGCTCCAGAGCAAATCATGTAAATCTGTCATGCAAACATGTATTTATGGGGTTTTTAGAGTTTGGATAACTGCCACACAGACAGCTCCCTATCTCTGAATATATATTTAAGGACTTAAAAAATATGAAGTTTTGACCTGATCTGTTGCCATATGTCTCATCACTGCTCCAGTGGCTGTGCAGGCATAGGATGGCATTCCTGCATTTTTCTGTTCCATGTGCCCATGTGTAGCCAACCCAATCCTTACAAACAATGCAGGATTGTAAACAGGGCAAGACTCCTTTTTCAAATGGAACAACAGCGTTTGCTCAGGAGAAAGGGCTACTGCATCTCCTAGAAAATGCCAGCTTTGGACTGGCAGAGTTTGCCTGCTAGAGAAAATAAGCCATTTTCTGGTACCATTGCACTTCAGGGGAACCAGGGAACATCCTGGCTTGACACACCAGTATTTGTCTCCTGGATCTCTTGCACCGTGTAACTTCAAGTTAAAATTTTCTTGCTGCCAGCCCAACAGGGAAACAAATGCACTTGTGGGGTTTCACCTACATCTGCTAGCACAAACAGCAAAAGGGAAAGATACCTTATTTCTTCTCAGCTTTCCTTCCACCTTTTTCATTGTAAAAGGCAGCTGGAGTCACATGGATTTTCTCACCTCTAGATATTAAGTGGAATTTGGACTTCTTGGTGAGATTTTCTCTTACACTGTGGAATCCTCTTTGGGTTGTGTTAGAGAGCTTACAGCATGATTACAGGTAAAACCATATGCTTTTTTCCAAGGGAAAGATTAGAGCAGCAGTACTATACCCTAGCAACAGGGTCCATCCCAGAGCAGGATGATATATGTTCAGGTCTATTTCCTGATTTAAACTTGTTTCAAACATAGACCCTGTTATTAGAGCTGAGTTCATCCTGAGATATCTGTTTTCATGGACTGTGTGCTGGTATATCAGAATTATCTGCTTTTTGCAGATATCCCAACCTGCTAATTAATAACATGAATTCATAATATGAGTTCTCTGGCTGAAATCACAGCTACAAATAGATAAGAAAAGAGTGTATATATCTTTAATTTTAAACTTTATTTTTTTATATAAACTGCATGCAGTGGTTCCGCTATGTCATGTGTTGTGACATGATATAAAGAATGACATGATGTAACCATTAACATGGAATAACCAAATGCCAAATGATTCATTCTGACTAAGCATCTAATGATTTTCTTATTATTTTTCTTAAGTCATACATTCTACCTTACTCTTAAGTGATTCATTCTATTCAGGAACCAGCTGCAGGAGTGCAGGAAGCAAAACTGTCCATGCACTATCAGTACCAATACAATATACAGATATGCAGAAACAGAAATGTTATGCTGAACTGATGCTAAGTCTGCCTCTAAACTAATGTCCCAGTTCTGTGTCAGCAACTATATGGGCATGCTCTACAGAACAAAAAACTTAATGTTAAAAGGTTTTAAACATGATCATGGCATGAAATGTGCTTGCATTTTTCTATGTACACATCTTTGATACCAGCTGGAACTGTGCAGCAACCGAAAAAAGCTCTTGAGGAAGAATATTAGGAAGATGGCATGAAAGTTAAGGCTGTGAATCTTTATAAGTCTGTCATGGTCTAACATACTAAAGTGCTCATTATCAATATAATGCATCAGCTCTCTAGTCTGATGGTTGTAAAGGTCAGTTATCCTGTATAGCAGTCCACAAAATGAGCATTCTCCAATTAATTGTAAAACCTGGTACTATAATTCTACCTTCCACACTTCATCATGACTAACAGGTGACATGAGTAAATGACAGACTGTACAGACACCTCTTAGTCATATTAATAGTCAGGCACGGTAGCAAGGGTTAAGGACAGAGTGTCAGGTTTAACTTCCCCTCATTACCATTCAGAAAACTATCATTTAATATTAAGTTAATTGTAACACAAGGATATGAGTCATGCCCTTGTGTTACAATTACTTTTAATATTAAATAATAGTTTTTGTAATGGTAATTTCCTTTGGGGATGTTTCATTCCACATTAGGCAGTTCTGACTGATGTCTGTCTTTGCAGATATCTCTATCAGCCACTAAAAGCTCTTCTATGAGTACATATCCATAATCTACAGGAATTCGAGACCATGAGTATTGTTCCATTGAAGTCCTTGTCCTTTATACTAGATGTTTCTAATCTATTAACTGTTTGACTATTTGATTGTGCCATAACTGTGATTTTCCTTTTGAAATCTACACAGAAGTGCACTCCTCTTGCTCTGCTGTGATAGGACTTCATCCATATCCCCAGCTGCCTTGTTACATGGTATATTCATGAGGTGGGCAGTCCAGAGGATGCATAGGGTTTGACTTGTTATAACCATGGTGTTTTAGCTATCTGAGAGTGTAGTGGATTCTGGGAGCTGGACAAAAGTAGTGAGAAGAGTTTGAATTAGACTTTCAATGAAGAACAGTGTGAGCTCAGAAATCACAGCAGCTGGAGTAAACCTAACTTGTCCCTGCCCCATGAGCAGAGTTCCTCTGTCAATGGTTATAACCATACAAAGCTGTGGATTTTATAAAAAGTTGTTTTCAGAAAGGTATCATTTAAAAGAGAAAAGGACAGACACTATAAGCTACAAGATCCTAGGTCGACTATGAATGGAAAAGTACTGTCAGTAAGGTCTCGGTATCCTCTCTGAGGCTTTAAGAACACTATGGAAATTGTTTCATTTAAATAAATCCTTCTGCTACTCAAGAATCATAGCATGAAGGCATACAGCTCTCCAGAAAGGGTCTGGTTGTCCAGCTCTAAAGAAGGTATGAAGGACAATAAGTCCTGCTGATGCACAGGAATTCTTTTGCCAGTGGCAGGGAACAGCACAAGTACAACAGTAATATCCTGGGGGGAAATTTATACTCTACTGCCCATGGCAATTTTGCAAGGTCAACATAGAGAAACTGCCAGGATGAGGTTTGAGGCCAGCTGGTTCCACAAAACACCCCATACTGAAAGTAAGTGGACAAACAGGTCCCCCTACTGCTATCCTTCTTGGTCCTCACAACGCTATCAACTGAACTCTGCAGAAAGGGGCAATGTTGAACTCCCTAGTACACACCAGCCAGTTCAGAGAGTTCTACGGTGGGACTAAAATCTAAGCCTAAGTGCCTATAAAATTTTGGAAACTTCTTAAGTTGCAGATTTCCTTTTCTGATTAGGATCTGGGACTGAATGTCAAGCTTTCTCTGCTTTCACCAGTGGAAGATACATATATATAGCAGGTATAAATTCTGGTGAAATTGAGTGTCATAAAGGAAATTCTATTTGAAATGACCATAACTTTAGTGTAGAAGTACTTCAAAGAGCTCTGAATTTTATCTTCAATATTTTTTGCCCTTGTCAGTGACAGCTCAGCCAACAATCACTATTCTTTCCTCACTTTCAAAAGTTTGAAGCACAACTAAAGGCTAAGTGAGACCACATTCTCAGTGCAGTTATCACTTACAAAACTACACCAAGCAATCTTTATACAGACTCTGTACATTTGAATAACACAGGTTATGAAATATTGGTGCTCCAGATCATTAGTTGGGTAATTACAATTTTTGTTTGTTTGGCTTTAATTAGAATTAGTTTCGGAAAGCATCCATTACAAGAAGAGGTCCTCACTGAACAACTGATACACAACAATCCTTGACTAGCAAATAAAGAACGTCCATTCTTACCCCTAGCTTAAGAAAAAAACACCCTCCCTAACTGCTCAACACTATGTAACTTAGAGATTTCAAGTCACTAGTGAGGGAAAGGAAAGTGGTATCACTCTCTCATTTAACCAAATGCATCTAGGTCAGGGGACAAGAAGGAAAAGAAACTCATTTCTGTGACTCATACCTAGGCATCATCCGCCCTAGATATGCCACAAAGATACTCAACAGTATCATAGTGATAACATATATTTGCCTATTTAAGGGCAAATGCTTTGTGCAATTCTACACAGCTTCATTGAATTTACAGTCTTGTATACACTTAGACCAGGCCCTTACTTTTTTTCAGATGCAAACCATTGCATTTAGACAAATTTGCTTTCCTCAAGTGCCATCCTGTATGTATTCGTGGCAGAGAAACTGTACAACAGCAAACACATTCATCTTTAATCTGATGAATGCTTCACCACATGCTAGGGTGTGTGTTTCAAAGTATATTGTCTGGGAGATCTGTTCTCAGAAATCATGGTGTGGGGGTTTTCAAAGGGACAGATGTAGAAATGCTTACATGTTCCGACTCAAAGCTGATTGGCCCAAGTACATGAAACTATACAAATCTAAAATTGAGACTAGCACAGACTTAATGATGCAAATTTCCATACATTGGTTTTGTAATCCTCACCAATTTCCAGGAAACAAAGTAACATAGAGAAATTAGGGGGGAACAAAGGATTTCTCAGTTTATTAGGTACAAGATCGAAATCCTGTGAAATTCAGAGGGAGCCTTTGCATAAAGAATAATGGACTTTGGAGTAGGCTCTGTGCAAACGAGTCATTTCTGGCTGTAGAAGTAAAAATGCCCCCAGCCACAGAGCCACAGACATGTATTTTGTATGCAAAAATAGAATTCCTTGGTGAGAACTCTATACATTATGCTTATAGGTAAAAGTTAAATAAAGCATCCTTCTGCTACTGTTGTTTTTCTTATTAAGCAGAAAGGAATGAATGCAATATGCAATTCAAAAATAAATTTGGAGAGAGGGAAAAGGGTGGGGGTAGTGAATAAATATATGTAAAATCACAACATGATACTAATGTTCAATTACAAAAACTTTACAGAAGTCTATTTATTTATTTATTTATTCTAATTCTAAATCCCTACCACTACACAACAATGTCACATTTTAATGTAATATCATGTCCAATGCATATTCATGAAATAAAAATCTTGGCAGTGGCACAAGAAAAGTGGGATGAAGTGTGTTTGGCGGAGTGCGTCACGTTTCCAGACCAGCGGATTTTTTGATTAAAGTCCCTTATCCGTTTTATCATGCATATCCACTCTCTGATTAAAGTGATCTGGAGCTGACACTCACAATGTCAGTATGCACTGAGACCCTTCACACAAAACATGGTTGGAATTTATATGCTTTAAAAAAAGGGGGGAGGGGGGGAATGAGAAATAGACCAACCAAAGCTGCTGCATTAAATTAAGTATATATGTATATATCTATCTACTGAAAAAACACACTTGGACTTGCTTGTTTTAATCTTACATATTTCTTTTCAACATTGCCAGACTACAAATACCGCATGTTTTGCTTCCATTTCAAAAAGTATCTGTCGTGCAAGTTCTTTATCTCTGTTACACTCGGCTTTTGATCAAAATGCTTCCACGCTGAGGTGAAAAACACAGCTGAGGTCTCCTACAGTCACAAATAAATAACAAATTTCTCCAAATCTACACACGCCTTCTACCTTCTTTATTTTCTCCCCAAAACAACTTTAATTAATGTACCACATCTCGACCACAGGTTATCTGTTAAGAAAACAGATTCTGCCACAGCAGAAGTACATGGGTGTTGCAAGGGGAGGTTTACTACAGATCCAGGTCCCATGCTCAGAAGCATCCAAGTATGTGTAGGTTATCTGAAAATGTATTTTCAAGCCTCACGACATTTAAGAGGATGCAAATTACCTGAGGTAAGTGTCATATGCATGAAAATATGGTAGCCATTTTTCTGGCTTTCTGGGAGTGTTTAAATTTTTCTTGAATTTAAAAAGCTTGTGGTCAGGCTCTTCACCTTGATTCCAGAAGGTGCTTAAATATAAGCTCAACTTTAAGCATAAGAAAAATTAAATTTAAGTACTTCAAGTGTTTGTCGTACCTGCATATAAAGGGATTTTAACAGCTCATTTAACAGTGGTGTTGTAAATGTTCATTCTCTCTAGAAATACAAGAGTATTTTGCATTTCTAAATGCTGGTCTCCAATCACCAAATACTTATGAAAACGCGTCCTTGGTTTCAGAGATCCACAGATCGCCCAGGGTTTGCAGTGTTCTTCAAAACCTGCCTTTAAACTGAAGAATTCTGGATCTTTTGGTAAGTTTTAGCTGGTTAGTAAGATTTCAGTAGCTTATGTTTGTTCAATTTGTCCAAGATATCTTTCCATATTTAATAAATAGCTTACATAAAGTCCGAATGTGTCTCAACTCCTAGGGACTACCTTTTTAATTTCACAAAACTTTAGGAAATTTTTACTGGGAAATTTTTTTTTACTGAGGAAAACAGCTGGACCAGTAGCACGTGTAGGGACCAGTGTTGCTCCTCTTCTCACAACCTGCTCAGTTGTGTGTCTTAATGTCAAAGTTCAATCAGTGTGCTATTCCAATGTGGGGCTTTTTCTGAGCAGTTAATGCCAGTCATGCTGAACTATTGTTATACTGCAGCTTTGACAGACATTGAGCTGGAATTAGTGAAGGACCGTCAAATTAATTTCACTTGTGAATTAAACCCCTCTCTTCTACATATACTTTAGTGTAAGAAATAGAGTGAGTCTAAGGTAACACATTAATTTCTTTTTTTTAGTAAGGCAGACATTTGAATATATACAGACTTCCTGCATATAACACCACCCTAAACAATCCACCAAAAGAGCAGAGGCTTCCTACACTTCTTTCATCACAATTCTGCAAGGAGAACAGTCAGAATTTGAGAATAAAAAAGAAAATACGTGGAGATTTTTAGGACAAGCATTCTTGAAAAAGTTTACCAGGCATAAAGTGTGTTTTCATCAGCATGAACATAAACTGCTGGGCAGTTTCAGAGAAAATCACCCAGTAGAGTTTCCACATTTGCAATCATTTCTAGCCCTTTCCATCATTTCCATGTTTACTCACTACTGCTAGCAGCACAAGAGCCATCTCAGAAAGGGAGGATAAGTAAAACTGCCACACACACAGCTGAGGCTCCAGCTACACTGAGAGGCAGTTGCAAAATCCTTCACTGACTTTTTATTGTCTCGCTATCAAGCATGGGCTGGAAATGAAGAGCTGCATCTGCATATGGTGCCCAGCTGAGCACCATTTGTCCTGTGTGAGGACACAAGGGATTTGGATGGCTGAAACCAAAGCTATAGCTGCAGTATGGAGAATTTGTATAGATTACACAAAACCTGGCATATATGAAATGCACACATTTTCAAGTAGCTGTTTACAGTTTACAAGCCAATTATTATCCCTAAACAAAACTTGTAGACATGTCCAGGTATCAACTGCATCTGAAGAGCTGCGATTCTGTTCACAGGCCCCAACATAAAAGGCAAATAAAAGATTAATTTCAAAGAGAGAAAGAGTAATGCATCTACATTGCACGGATTAACCATTCAAAATTGTTGTTATTACCAACAATCATTATTAACTTATATGCTAATTTGCACCCAAAATGGCTGCCTTTCAGCCACGTCTGGTCCAAGACTGAGCAGAAGCAATGCTGTAGTAAGAACTTATATCACTTGATGTCTCATATTACAATTTCCTTACATTTAGTAACTATACAGCAATAGTCAGTAGTACATGAGACATTATGAATAATAAATAACTTACTACATTTTAATTGCCAAAGTAAATGAATGAAGCACAGTCTCTGTTCCAGTATCCCTGCTTTTAAAGATTGTGTTCTCTTACTAGAGGGAGAAATGAAAACAAGTGTTTGTGAAAGATGCAACAGCAGGACTACTGGGAAGAAAGAAACAAGGAAAACTACAAATGCATCCGCAGGTCGAATTATACAAGTGAGAAGAGCAACAAAATGGTAAGCTCAAATTTGAATCTGATGGGGAAGAAAAGGAAAAATTCAGATATTTTGACACAGGCTAAATAGTGCAAGATGATGAAGGTTTGCAAACCAATTTACTGTGCCCAGTGAGGGGAAACTGTGGCCAGAAGGACCTCCCTGCTTCTGTATTTGGGCAAGTGGATATTCTCTGATGTAGGTGCTCTTCTGAGACCTGCCCATTAAAAGAGCGACCACCGCAAGCCCATATCCAAGGACTCCTTAGGTTATTGTTAAGGCAGAACAGTAGTTCAGACCATTTAATAAAATGGGTTTAAGTATGAACAGTAGAATCTTCCATTTTGTTTCTAGGTAAAATTCAGATAGAGTGATACTTTCCCTTGGCTGAAGTCACCTCTCTGTTTGCACTCTTCAGAAGCAGAAGGCCACTTTTACTTACAGCACCTGAAGGCAGGAGCTGGAGACAGGTGTCTTAAATTCATATCAAAATGCAATGAATGAAGCATATCCTGCAGCTGTTAACCACCTGTGATAAGCAGAGGCGGTCCCCTCCCTAATTAATTTGTCCATGTTGTTCTTATTTATTTCAGTCAGTATGCAGACAGGAAGGCAAGGGTGCAGGCTGGAGAGGAGAGCCTGTTCTGGTGATACCTGCTGCAGCACAGAGGGGAAGGAGGCAATAAAAAAGGCAGCAGC
Source organism: Pseudorectes ferrugineus (assembly GCA_008033365.1). NCBI lineage: Eukaryota > Metazoa > Chordata > Aves > Passeriformes > Pseudorectes > Pseudorectes ferrugineus. The sequence goes on from QWTY01012949.1 coordinate 14,133, forward strand.
AATCACAGTGGGACCTCAACATTTACTTCCACTCAGAACCCCAGAGCACTCCCTTGCCAGGAGCTGCTGGTCTCAGTGGGTTTCCAGAGCTGCTCACCCACACCTCAAGCCAGACGTGCTGCACCACCCAACATGCAGGTGTGAAGCAGCCTCTTTGTAATACCTAGGGTCATGTCTTCTCTGCAGAAGCATTGATCTGAGTGGAAAAACAAACTTTAGAAGAATTTTTTAACCTCTATCACTCCTTTAGACCTTGAGGATTGATTTAGTGGATCTCAGAGTATATTTTTTTTGCTTCCATGAAGGACTGAGTGTGAATGCAACTGGGAATGGCATGTGCCAATGTGTTTGTAGTAGAGCAGAGGGGATTGATTCTGCTTTAACCACGGTCCATCTCTCTCCAGCTCTCAGGTTTTTAATGCAGTTTCTGTTCTGGGTGTTTGCTCCACACATTAAGAATTACAACAGAAATCCAGAACACTGCCCATGAGCAGGGCACCTTAGCCCCAGTAAAAGCTGTATGCTGTGCACTAGACAGTCTGCATAATAGATACATGTTATGAATACAAATAAAATATACTGTTTCCAATTAATGGGATTTAGGGCTGGGGCTTTTTAACTTAACTCCCATGGTTTCCTTTTGAAACTTCTGCATATATTTTCTATTTTTAAGGGGGGGTTATAAATCCTGTTTTAATGTTTTGCT
>QWTY01012950.1:0-16124 GCA_008033365.1 Pseudorectes ferrugineus
ACCCGCCTCTGGGAACCTGCACCCGCTCCTGGGAACCTGCACCCACCCCTGGGAACCTGCATCCACCGCTGGAGGATGCCCAGGTGCTTCTCCGTCCCTCCAGCTTTTCCCTCCTTGCTGCAGGACCAAGCACAGCCCTGCCTTCCATGTCAGTGCTGGAGAATCCCAGAGCACTCCGCCTTTGAGCGCTCCCATCCTGGCTCGCACGGAGTATCCCAGAAGAATGCAGCTGTCTCAGCCCGGGATCATTTTTGTAAAGCAGGAGATAGACTCTTTTCCTGATTTATTTATTCGTTGCCTATAACGGCTTGTCCACAAACATCCCAGCTTGGTTAAATCTTTGACATGTAAAACATTTCCAGAAATTCTTGCTGCCATCCCACAAGACAAATGGGGAAGACTTGGCTTTATTTTTTTTTTTTTAAAGACTCCTCACTTTTCTTCTGTTTTCCCCTTTCTAGTGTGACTTTGTCTCTGGCTTTCCCAAAGCAAGGCACTCATTTATCAGGCTTGCAAGTTCTTAGGGATTGGCAGACTCCGCGGCTTTTCCGCTTGGCTCGGGCCTTGCAGCCACCATATGGAACGAGTTGCACATTTTCACTCCTTATCGGAGTTTAAGATGGAAATATTTCCTTGGTTCTTCTCGGGGCATTTCTGCAATTGCACACACGCTGGGAGTGTTTAACCCTGACATGGCTGATGAGGAGCTGTTCCCGTTAAAATGCCATCCGAGATGGAACTGGGAATGTTTTACGGGGAGCTCCGCCAGCAGCTGGATCCTGTTCCTGGTTACAAATAGCTCCTTTAACAGTTCTGGAGTTCCGTGCACAGAACAGAGGAGAAGCTGGCTCGCTGTCTATTTGTCTGTCTGCTCGTCTCCCTGAAGAGACAACTTTCTCTCCCTCCCTGCACGCTGAGCCAGCTTTGCTGCAGTGCTGCTGCAGCAGTGACGGTCTGTGGAGGTAAGGAGAACAATTCCCTCTCCATCCTGCCTTTGTTAAAGGGATGACAGCTGCAGACAGGCAATTCCTCAGGCACAGATCTTCCATGCCTGAGTGTCCCACTGCTGTGCATCTACTGAGGAATTTTCTCCCTGCTGCCTGTGAAGTCCTGCACCACACTCAGGGTTTGTTCCAGCCCTTCTCTTCAGCACAGGCCAGCCCAGCCGTGGTGAGTGGGGGCTGAGCCCATCCAAGCCAGGCTCTCTGGATCCATGGAGTCCTCCAGGTTCAGTGCTGGCCTGGAAAGTCCAGGAGAAGGTGAGACAGGGTTGAATTCCAGCTCCAGCTTCCCCAGTCCGCTCACATCCACAAACCAGTAGCAATATCAGAAGGCAACTTCCTTCCAGTGCCAGGATGATGTTCCAAGACACTTCAGGAGATGCTGCAGCCACACCCAGCCCCGGGGCAGAGCCCAGGAATGGTCGCACCAAGTCCTGATTCACAAACCCGCAGCTCTGCTGAGGAGCCCCAGGGACCAGGAGCAAGGTCTCTCCTGCTCCTCCCTGTGCCCTCTCTCCACGGCAGCCGCTCCTTCTCCTGTTTAACTGCTGCTCCCAGCTCCACATCCAAGGCACAGATCTTTCCTCCCTGGGCATCCAAGCCTAGAAACCCTTGGATCATATCAGTGGTGATGGACGTGCGCGCTTCTCTTCGCAGGTTCGGCTGTACACCAATTTGCACATTTAAAGTGAGCTGAAAATGAAGGGTAAAGTCCCTAAATCTACAGAGAAGGGTCACAGCAAAAATGAAAGACTAAATATGATGCAAGACCTTAAACCTCAGCGTCTCTTCCTTCATGGAGGTGAGGAAATTCCACACCTTCCACAACAAAGGCCTGGAGCTGGATCAGTTCAGTCCTTGTTGCATTCGACAGCTTGCTGCAGCTCAGGTACATCACTGGACTCCGTAAATCCAGATTTTTACGCTTGTCAATTCTGCCTTTCTCATCCTGTGTGGTTCCTGGCCACGTCCAGCCCAGTTCCCCGCTACCCCAGAACAGCCCACAGAGGTGGAATACACAGGCCTGCAGCGGGAAGGGAACTGAACACCACTTTTAGGCTCGGTGATGCTGCCAGGAGGCTGTAAAGCAATATTCTAAATGGAAAGCAGGCTCTGGTGTCCATAGATCTGAGACTGGTTATTCTTGGTCAAGTTTCTTCCATATCATCATTATTATTATTATTATTATTAAATTACCTGATTTGCTTGTCTGGCCTGAGTATCTCCCTGTGAGCCCCATGTTTTTCCATCAGGCTCAACATTAGTCCCACGTTGATTTCCATGTTCAATCCAGTGGTTTCAGCACCAGCTCCAGCTGCCAGAACTTCACCTTCAGTGAGCATACACCACCATCAGTCTCCAGAGCAGTTAAAAACCCCAGGTTTCCATGGAAATCATTGCTGATCCTTGCCTGAATGTCTGGTTTTCCTTTTTCGGTGCCTACAGTTAATGGAGTAGAAAAAAACCAATGTGAATCCCTGTTTTTTTTCTAAATTTCTCTCTTTGCAGTGGAAAAACAAGGATGTCTAAAAAACCGAGAAGAGGGATGGAGTCTGATTTCCACATCCAGGGCCCACAGCAGCTGAAGCCACACTGGTGCTGTGGCCAGAGAGGCTTCCTGCACCTCCTGCCTTGCCTTGTAAGATGGGACAGGAAGCGCAGAGTTTTCCTTTATCCGTCCAGATTCACCAAAGAATTTTCCTTCCTCTTTCCCCCAGCTCCTGAACCTGGGAGAGCACAGCAATCCCAGATCTCCTCGGACACTTGGGCAAAGACATAGGAAAAAAAACCACCAAGCATTGCCAGCTTTAACCTCCCTTAGAGGAAGGCCAAACACTTTAAAGCCTCATTCAACTTCCCAGGTGCTGTCTCCTCCCACTGCAGCCTCTCACACAGAGGCAGCTGACCCGAGGGAGATTTTGGGCTGAGTTCCTTGCAGGCAAATGCCATTTCCCCACCTCTGGAAGCCTGGAAAGGCACTGCGAGCACTGTCCAAGACAATTTTTTCCTCATGTTCAAAGGATTATTTTCTAAATCACTTTCCAGCCCTTTCAGCGAGCAGGAGGCTCTGAAAGCACTCTGAAAGCTTCTCTTCATCTTGGTGCATCTGTTCCATTTCTCCTCCATCTGGACAGAGCGCAGGTACGCAGCCCAGACCCTGGCCTTTGGCCGACATGGTCTTTCCAAGGAATTTTTGGACGCTCGGTGAAAAATCCATCCAAAGCTCACTCCGCAAAGGGCTTTTATTTCCATTTGAGTCCACTTCAAGGGGCTGCAGCGGGCTTAGTGATGTTATTTTTGTTCCCCTTTCCAAAAGGATAGCCGAGCCATCCAGAGTTTGGATTTAGGGAATTATTGGGCTGTTGCTGAAAAGGAAAATAGCAGGAGCTGCCTCTCTTCCCTTGTGTCTCGGGAGCTGAGCCTTGACCACTAATTGTACACCAGATTAAGTCCTCACTGTCATTCCCTAATTCCAGATCAGACTCCTGGCCTGACTTCACACGGCTGGACGAGGCAGGAATGAGAGCTGGCAGAGCCGAGCGGTGCCGTTCTTCATCCAGCAGGAAGAGCAGAGCTCTGGGAGTGACACTGGCACCTCCTGGAAGCGAGACAGGAATGCTGGCTGGGAGCCAGGACAGAGGGCACACGCTGGCACATCCGAGACAATTCCTGAAGCAGAGTGCCAGGTGCTGCAGGAGAAACAGAAGGAATCCCATCTACCTGCAATTTCAGAACAAAATCATCATTGCGGTGCAGGAAGGACATCCCTGCCAACCTTCCTCCAGCACCCGAGTTCACAGAGCAGGTGTTCTGGCTTCCCACAAAGCTCTTTGGAAACCCAGGGAAGGAGTGGGTGAGCTGAAGTGTGGGAAACTGAAGAAGCCAAGGTTTTCCAGCAGGGAAGCTCCACAACGAGGTCAGGAAGAGGAAAGCAACCTCCAGCTTCACCCTCCTGTGCCAGGAGCTTTGCTGCCGGCAGGGACAGAGTGACACTGTGCCCCAGGGCTGGGGACAGGGCTGCCAGGAGGGCTGGCTGGCAGCACCCTGGCAGGAAAGGCACGAAGGAGGAGCAGAAAGAGGTGAAGCACATCCATGTGCTGCAGATGAGGAACTTGGAGCTGGCTTTTCCAAAATAAACGCTTGGCCTTCCGAGGCTGACATCCTGCAGCAGCCAGGACAGGATTCCTCCCATGGAACGAGCCACCCTTTCCATGCACAGAAATGCTCCTCTTTCTTCTCCCTCAGAGGGGAGGAAGTCTTTAGTTCTAGATTCAAAACTGCCAATGGCTTTTCCAGGCCTGGGAGATGCTCTCATCTCCCCAGGCAGAACACACAGCCTCTGCCATGACCTGGAATCAGACAAGAATTTCCTCTTTCAAGACCATTTCAACCACTTCCTTTTATTTTATTTGCCTGTCTTTGATCCTGGGAGGGGTGCAAGAGGAAGAACAAGGCTTGGATTTTAGCAGAGATCTCGGAAGCTCAGCTCCAGGCTGAAGTAATTCCGATCAAACAGCAGCTGCCCCTCTGCTGCCCCATCCAGCAGGGAATTTTACCTACAGAACCCCTTCCACGTCCCACAGTTTTATGTTTTGCAGAGGAGCTGATTGTGCCTGACTCTTGGTGACATCCAGGTTGTGAACCAGCAGCTCATCCAACCACAGCAGGATTGGAGCCAGGTCCTAGAAAGCTTTTTTGTGGTTTCTACAGCAGCCGTTCCCTCTTCCCTCATGAATTGCCTTTCCTGTTCATCTTTGAACACAAGAAAAACCAAAACCATTTCAGTTTTGACTCTGGAGCAATGTTTTTCTTTCTCTCAACTCACTTGGGCCAGCAAGAAAGTTTCCACAGATTTTCCCAGGTCTCTTCTTTGAAAACAGAGCAAAACAATTCATGGAAAGCAGCGCTCGTGTTGCCTGCTGCTGTTTGCTTTGGAGAGCAGGAGCCAATGTGGGAGCAGGGGGGAAAAAGGGGATCAGATATCCTCATGTGGCTCCTGAGCTCCTGGATCCACCTCTGGAAAACAGCTGAGCAGGTGCAGAACTGAATTCACTGCTGGAAGATGGAAAAGCACAGGGAGCAAAAGCTATGCCCAGCACGGGAGCAGATCTGGAGAAGGCATCTCTCAGAACACCAGGCTAAATTTGATGCTCAGCACATGCCCAGCAGCAGAGATGGTTTGAAATTTGTTGCACACAAACACCCTGATCTCATCCTATCTCACGGCCAGGGTCTGGGTGTTCCCTTGAGGTCAAACCAAACATTTGATGTTCAGTATTGTGGGGTTTTGCTGGTCTGTGGGCAAAGGTTTTGGCTTCAGAGAGGCCTTTTCCCTCTCCTGAGTACCTCACCAAGTGCAGGGAAAGCAGAGTCTGGAAAGCCACGTCTGCTGGAAAAGGTCCCTGCTCCATCATCCAGCTGGCGCAGCCTCTAGGTGCTGGTTTGGAAGGGGTTTGTCATCTGAAATGAACGGCAAGAAAAAGCAACAGAGCCCGAGAGGGGCCACATGTGATGACCCCAAAGCCACCCAAAGCTCCTGCTTTCCACACAGAAAGAGGCGTTTGTCTTATCCTCATACCTGGGTAATCCGAGGGACCTTCTGCTAAACAATCCATGGAATGGTTTGGGTTGGAAGGGACCTTAAAGCTCATCCAGTGCCACCCCTGCCCTGGGCAGGGACACCTTTCACTATCCTAGGCTGCTCCAAGCCCCAATGTCCAACCTGGCCTTGGGCACTGCCAGGGATCCAGGGGCAGCCACAGCTTCTCTGGGCAACCTCAGGGCCTCCCCACCCTCCCAGGGAACAATTCCTTCTGTAGATTCTGTATAATATCCATCATTTTTCTAACACTGCTTAAGTCCAGTGCTTCCTTACACCCAAAAAGAGAGGGAGGTCTGGCCCAAAGGGCTCCAAAGCCCGGCAGCGCCCATGGTCCCTGCGCTGGTCACTCCCTGAAGCCTCAATCACGGCGAGCTGGGTGAAAGCAGAGCTGTCCCAGTTCGGAGGAGCAGAGTGACCCTCTGTCCACCAGAGAGAACAGAGAATTTGCTCTCAGTTTGCTCCAAGGGGCTCCTGGGTGTGGGACCCCCCGGCCAGGCCTGGGGGAAGCCTGAGGCCGCTCGGTCCCTTCTGTGGAGCTCTATCTCGTTCTATTTCGAGTGCACTTTCAAGTGCAGGAGCTCGTGTGTCCTTATCGCGTCCCAGCAGGGCTGCGGCGGCAGGAGCAGGCAGCACACAGCCCCTGCCAGAGCAGGATTTCGGGAACAGGCCGGGTGGACACGCTCTTTATTGTTGCTGGGATTATTATTGTCCTGTTGTTGACTTGCTCTGCGCTTTGAAGGAATGCAACCGCCCCCAAGAGCAAGTATCAGAGGAGAAGCTGCGTTTGTGTCACTGCAGCCACTGTTTCCCATTTCTGTTTATCTTTCTGTCTCGGCCTAGAGAGGCTCTGAGCAGAAATCTGAGTCCGTGCCAGCTCCCTGTCCTCACCCAGAGCCAGAGCATTGTTTGGCACTGCCAGGGCATCCCTACAACCACCACAAGCTCCCTCTGTGTTTCCTGCTGACCTGTGGAGCCTCCAGGAGCTGAAGGACACGTGTTTATTCAAAAAAGCCTGGATGAGGAGCTTAAATTTGAGGCCTAAATTTTAAATTGATAAAATTAGGACTCCTACAGCCCTGAGTGCAAGAACACCAAATCTGTCTCGGAGGCAGAGTTCTCTCCCTGGGCTGGTTTTGGCTCGGATAAAGTTAATTCTCAAGGAAAGCGTCTGTGGGGATGGGGTCACACTGCAGCCATCCCGTTCTGCCCTGGGAGAGCACTGCAAATCCTGGGACACGCGAGGTAAAACCTCCCAGGTGTATTTTCAGGATTTAGAATCTTTTTCTGCAGGTTGATGACTATGGGGCTTGTAGGAAAACACAAAACCTGGATGCAAGCACAGGATGCAGCTCCCAGGGACATTCCCCAGAACAGCTTATGGCCTCTTCTCCTTTTGGGCCTGCTCTTCCCAGCAGCTGAGTCAAGGCAGCTTCACATGAACCAAACCAGAGAGGGAATTTGCTGGAAAAGCCCCTTTTAGGTTGGAATTAAGAAGGCCAGGACACAGATCACAGATGACAGTTCTCAAAAAGAGCTGTGAGCCCCAAAACACATCCCTGTTCCCACTGACTGCACCTCCTTTCCCTGTGAAATTCCCACATGCAGCTGTTTTCCTATAAAAAGGTCTAACTTGGTCTTAAAAGCACATGAGACCTTTGTGGCCATCTCAGCAACTGTCTCCATCGTCTGACTGTGCTGCCAGGGAAGAGTTTTGCCTAGAATTCCCTTTTTTTCTGATGGTCCCACTGACTTTGGACCTTCCCAGTATGGGTGTGGGCCTTGGACCATGTGGAGTCTCTTCCTAAGTTGAAAAACCACAGTTTAGGGGTTCAGGTACCCCCATCAAAGAGAACACTTTGGAAGTGGGCTTACCCCAGTTCACAGGACAGCAAAATCCTCCCTCACAACCACAAACCAAGGCAGGCTTTTTTGGCATCCCAAGGTGATGCCATGACTGTATCTGGCCTGAATCCCCAGCTGATTCCTTGCTTCAGGGAAGCACTGTCCCATACTCTTCTGCTAGCTGTGGTTTTTATCCCATTGTAGCTTTAGAGCTGAAGGCATCAAAAGATTTCAGGGATTTATGAGGCGGCTTTAGGCCTTCCTCCTTTCTCTTTTGTCCTACAGCCTGGCTTTTCAACATGACCTAAAAGCCATTCTGGTGTCCCACTGGATGGCTTCAGAAGTGCCCATTTCTGTGCCAAAAAGAGCGATTATAGATCAGGAATTAAAGAGCTCTCGTGATTTAGGCTCTGGGGAGCAGAGCAGAGAGAAGCAGCAGCCGGGTACCTGGTGTGGAGTAGGAGCAGAGGCAGAGTCCCTGAAGCTGCCGCTCTCTGCCTCGCTCCCTTCTGGACACGTCTTTCAAACCTCCACCTCCAAAAGTGAAATTCCAAAAGACACAACCTTATCAAAGGACAGGGAACGCAGCCCAGCCCTTCTGATTCCCCGGAGGATTCCAAATGGCATGGAAACAAATAAAGCCAGAGATTACATTACAGAAAACTCCACTGCTCCATGTGAAAGGCAGAGGCTGCACATTCCAGCCTCTCTGCAAGCTCCAGGGATGCTCAAAATCCTTCATTTTGCCAACATTAATAAGGCCTATCTTGAGGCCATTGATCACTCCCAAAAGCCAAAGCTATCAGCTTCTCTTATCTGCTGCCTGCCTTTATCCAGCTGGAGAGCCCTGTGTGCTCATTTAGCCATCCTCCAGGCACCGTCTGCTTATTCATCACGTCTTGAAAAGGGGATTCGGTGCCTTGGCCACAATTAAAAGAGCAGGGATGGATCTCTGCATCTCCAAACACCACCCCCGATCCCAGCTCCACCATCCAACCCACAGGGGAGCAATAAAAATAACCCAAAACTCAAGTTCAAAGGGGCATCCTGGGAGTGAATCCCTAAAAACAATCTCCCAGCTGAAGCAGGCAGGATTCAGCCATGCTGAATTGCTCCCAGCTGCCAGGAAGGAGGAGCAGGAGTGACTGTTTTGGGTAAATAATTAGATGGACAGACAGATGGAGATATGTATTTCTATTTATATTGTTGCACACACATTTATATTGAGTTGGACGCACAGAGAGAGTTCTCCAAGAGGGTTTCTGCCCCACAGCTTCTTTGACCCTTTGCTCGGTTTCCCTCTCTCTGAGTGAATAATCTCACTCGTGGAACCTTATCAAGTGGTGTTTGACAGTCTAGGAGCTCTATTGCCTCCAGGAGCTCTCTGTCCTGCGCCGCAGCAGCAATATCTCCCCAAAACTCCTACTAAAGCCAGCCCCGCTCCTCATCAATCACAGGCACACATTGGCTGTCTCTTAATCAATCTTCCCCAGGTGTTCCCTCGCTCAGCCTCACCACGAGCATCTTGAGGCTTTTCCTGGAAATTCTATTATTTTTTTTTTTTCCTAAAACAACTGCCTGGCCATGCTCAGGGCTTTTGGATTTTCTCTTTTCTCCCTGGTAATGTCCTGCTATCAATTTTCTTTTTGCAGAAGTCTCCAGGGTCCATAGATACCTTCTACAAATGTCTGATGGGGCAGAAACTCCCCCTAAAAATATCATGTTGGCTTCTCTACCTCTGTGTTTGGTTGCCCACCAATCAAGCAGATTAAAAATATTTAATATACACCTTAAAATATTTTATATAAATATATAAAATCAGCTCGCTTCACTTCTTTTCCCTGTCTCCACAACATCTCCAGGAGCACTTCCCAAGTACCCGGAGAAAGCTTTTCTTCTTGAAACATTTTTTTCCCCCAGGGAAAAAAGTGGTTTTTCAACAGAATGATAATTTTTTAGCTTAAATTACCTGGTCTATTTGAAGACAGTTGATAAATCACTAAAGAAGGAAAACACTTCTCTGCATTGAATCATCCCGTAATGAAAAAGATTCATTTTGTCATAGCTTCAGTTCTGAACAGTATTTTTTTTTTGGCTTTTAAGTCTCTGATGAAAAATGCACTGTTTGTAAAGCCCCCGCTCCAGTTCAGTTCGTAAAAAAATCATTTAAAAAAATCAATGAACGCATTTTTAATTTCTATTTTTGGGAAGAGCTCGGGCTCAGCAGCAGCCAGACAAAGCCATGCAGGGCTGGCTGAGCTCCAGCCAGCTGAGGGGACGGGCAGTGAAGGTCATGGATGCTTGGAAAACTTCCCAGAGACATCCCCCAAAATTCCCCGAGCTTCTCTGCCCAAATGCACAAGGTGGAACCAAAAAACCCCATTCCTGAGAGAGCGTTGATAGTCTCACAAAAACGAGTCGAGATATAATCCAAGGATGCTCCTTGTCCCTCCTCCCTGGCCTTTCCCTGTCTCCACAGGCTCCTGGAGAGCCCTCCCAGCGCTGGGATGTGCCGGGACATCCCTGTGGCAGCGCCTGGGCTGTCCCAGCCGGGGTCACAGAGCCCTCGGGGCACAGAGGCCACTTCCCAGTGACATTTGAGGTGCCTGAACACAGCCAGGGACCTTCTCCAGGGCTGCACGTGGTCCCCAGGCAGGGCCAGGAGCTTCCCAAATCCCTGTGCCGAGCTGGGACCTGCCATATCCCTCCCCAGCCGTGTAAAGCACAGCAAGTGTCACAAATCGGGGGGGGAAAACACTTTTCCATGTTGTATCCATTGAAGGCCAAATGTTTGGGTCAGAGCTGGGAAACTGGCGTTTCTCAACTTGATTATTTTGTTTTCTGGCTGCTAATAAAACCCTGCTGTGCACAGTCACATCCCACTGCCCTCCTCTCACATGAGACCCCTGCTCTGAACCACCACTGGAGCTGCCTGGAACCCCAACAGTCTGAACCTGCCTGGGGTGTTTGAACAAAGTGGATTTCCTAGAGGAAAAAACCCCTATAAATCCTGTTTCTAAGCAGCTTTAACAGAGAGCCCAGCTCCTCTGCAGTCGAGCCTGTTGTGTCTGAAGTATCAGGCACTTGAGATAGCCCAGGGAAGTCGTGGTCCCTGCCCTTTTTATATCTATTGCCTGGTTCTGGAAAGCATCCTGTGAGGAGCCACTTGGACTTTAATGGGATGAATCATTGTTCAAACCAGCATGTGCTTCTCCATGTTTACATGAGGGGGCCTGAAACGGAGATACCATGAGGAGAAAAAAAATAAATCCAGCTGAAAGCTGCGGTCAGAGCTCAAAGACACCCGTGTGGAAGGTTTCAGATCTGCTGGTTCCTTGTTTGAAGTCAAAGTGCCACCTCGGGTGGAGAATTACTGAACCCCGCATTTGGGGGGTCTCCACAAGTTCTTTCCCCTGCTGATAAATGACCCCAGGACCAGCAGTGCCTGAGGCAGAGGTAAATAATTCAAAAGAATCGACATCTCCTGGCACTGGGAGCCACAGGATTATTCACCTGTTGGGAATGGCTCATGGAAGGGGCTCAATCTGCAATGGGAAGCCCCCAGAAGTCACTGAAAAGCAGCAAAGAGCAGGAAAAGAGCAGCCTGGCAGTGCCTCTCCCCTGAAGAGCATCCCAAGCACAGCTGTAACACAAATTTCACTCCAGGCAGTGGGGTTTTCCTCTGCCACCACCTTTAGGAGAAATTCCCATCATCCCCAGTCATCCATCCACGTCTTTCTTGCTTTATCTTTCACTCAAGGCATCACACTGGGTACCTGAGATCAATTCTAGCCTTGGGCCAAAGTTTAGGAAACATTTTGAGGCCATTTCTTGCAACCACATGTGTTATTTTTAAACACCGTGTGCAGCCAGGGCACTGCCAGATAGGCTGGGGATGTCTGAGGGCACGGTAAAAAAAGCTCCTGAGGGTTGGGGGTGAGATTCCCACCAACTCCAGCAGCTTTCGGATCAAACCCTCCAGTAGATAAACCTCAGGCCCCTCGCAGGCTGCTCTGGGATCTGGGAGCTTTGCCCTTGGCTTTGAGACTTTGAACCAGGGCCAAGCGATTGCAGCTCCTGGTTTAGGGGAAGAGGAAACAGAAAGGAACTACAGGCTTAAGGGATTAGAAGGAAGAGCTAAAAATAAAGTACCAGCAACGCCAGACCCCCAAATTTACTGCTTTCCTGCAGCGAGGATGGGTTTTCCTGTTGTTGTAGCGAGGGGAATCAGCTTTCTGCGTGACTTGGAAGAGCAGGACACCGACGGAAAGCCGAGTGCTGTTACTCTCCAGGAGCACAGTTGTTCCTGTTGTTCTTCCTTCTCCCTGGAGCTCATCCTCTGGCTAAGCATGAAGAGCAATGGTTCTTGGGGAGCGTTTCTCAGCTGCTTCGGCTGATTCCAGTGAAGGGTTGCAGCCCATCGGTGCCAAAAGGTGACACAATTAAAGATATTGGGGATTTCTGCCTCTGCAGCCTGGGATGGGGGCCTAAAACCAGGAGAATATTCCTGCCTTGACTTTTCCTGCAGCGCTGTCCACCTCCTCCTGCCTTTCCCTTCAGCTCCACATCGTCCTTCCAATCTGCTGATCCTGTCTTGGGGCCTGGATGGCCTTTTGGGGTCCTGCAGATCCCATCTCCCACCCAGTCCTTTCCCAGGGCCCGCAGCTCAAGGAGAACAGCAGCAGGTGCCACCAGGACAGGCAGCTGAGGCTCAGCGAGGGATTTTTCTGGGAATGAAAGGCAAAGTTTGAGTGTGGCTCTCTGCTGCTCTGAGCAGCCAGTTGGCTCTTGAGAGGAAGCCCAACACTCAGCCCTACAAACCCGTACACACACAGATATGTTACATATTTATCCGAGGCAGAAATTGGCCAGGAAATGGCTATAAAACACACATTTTGAATAAAAGGAGGGAGATTTATGGCTCTTTTGTGAATCTGAGTCATATCTTTCTGCATCCCCCGGGCAGGAATACTCTAATCACTAACATACCCCAAACATGGACGCACAGTGGGCCGGGAATTGCTTCCTTCTGGCCACAGCTCCAGCTAAAGACGTGATAGGGATTGAGCTACTTTATCTGACAGTTGGTAAATGAATTGCCAATTCATTCTGAGCTCGGAGGGGGAGTTCTTCCCCTTGAAAAAAAAGGGTCCTTTTATATATGTCTTTGATCAGGCAGGGCCTTGACAAATTATTTTCCAAGGAATTTCTTGAGCCTTAATGCCACGAGAAGGAGAAGGGGGGTGGAAAATAAAGAAAAAAAAGTATTTGCTCTCAAAGAGAAGCTTTTATGTCTCCAAAAATCACAGCGGTGGAAGGGATTTTCTGCCATTTCCCCTCATCCCCTGGCTTCGAGGAAGGGAGGCAGGTAGCCTGAGGGTTTTTCCATCCCGAGGAAAGCCGGGAGGCGGATGGGGAGGAAGCAGCGCCAGGTCTCCAGCCCGATCCCTCCGCGGTGAGGGGGAGCTGGGTGAACTCCGGCACAGACGGAACGTAAAGGTCAGGGCCATCAGTGACACTGAGAAAGGGCCCCCTCAGCGCCACACGAGCCAGGGGAGCAGGGGACAGCTCAGGGTCGTGGCACCAAGGAGCTGCTCCTTGCCACGAGGGCTTTGGAAAGGTTGGGATTCGAGGGAGCATCTCCTGCCGGGGTCGCTCCGAAGTGTGAGGGGAGAGCAGCGTTTGCTTGTCTTTCACTGGAGTCTGGGGCTTTCCTGGCTTTGCCTTTCTGTTCCCTTTATCCTGCCACTTAATCCCTCTCCTCCAGGCAAGGATCATGTCCGTGCTGGAATCCCAAGCGAGTTGCACGAGCCAGGTCTGGACAATGGCTGTGCTCTCTGTGATCCCTAATGCACAAATAGCTTATTCCCGTTATCCCACTCGTCTGTCCTGAAGGAGAACAGATCCCACCAGCACAGGATTCCATTAATACATTTCTGCTACGCTGAACTCCATCAGGATGGATTAAGCAAAAAAAAATAAATTTAAAAACCCCCACAAAACCTTTTTCTCCAACCTAACTCTGCATGGGCCCATCAATAACCTGTCTAAAAGAATATTCCTGCTGGAATTCCCAGCAGCAGCCCCACCGTGGACAAGACTGATGGATAAAACCTCCTGGTTAGGGGATAGCTGGTCCAGAGAGTTAGGAGTAGCTTAATTTCCTAAAGAAATGGGCCACTGCAGTTGTCTTTTGGGACGTTCGTGAGCAAAATTCAACCACCCTCAACAAAAAACCCAGAAGAATTTCAGACTGAATGTTGAGGGTCCTCAGTTAAGTGACATTGAGCTTGGAGGGTTTCTCCAGCCAATTCATTCTTTAAATAGTGCCTGCTCAACTCTTCCTGGCTCCCAAACCCTCCAGCTTTGGCTCCGGATGAAGCCCTAATTTAGGTTGTGTTTAGCTACTGTCCCATCCCAGCCTGCTGCGCCTCTCAGGCAGAGGAGAATTCTCCTGGAATTCTCCTGGAATTCTGTCCTCCTGGAAAGAGCAGGATTCACCTGCTGATCCAAGGGGTTCTTCCCCTGTCCATCAACATCTGATCAAGTTGTTAAAAAACCCCTAAAACTGGCACAACCAGGTGAGGAAGGACATCCCCCACACAGCTCTCCTGTACTTTATTAACAGCTCTGTCAACAGAATCAAAATCCAAGCAAACCAACCTTAAAAATCATCCCTGATCAGGCTCAGGAATACCCTGGGGTGGTGATAACCCTGCTCAGACCCAGAGCTCCCTTCCTCACGTGTAAGAACTTTCAAGGACTGGCACAGACTGAACCACAGTGTCCGGAAGGCAGTGGGGAAATACTGGAGATTTCTTTTTTATTATTATTTAAGGCTATAACACAGCTAGGAATGAGTTGAGCCTTTTTCTTCCTGACTTTCCTGTGTTTCACTCCTTTGAACACTGTTTACAGCTGAGCACCAAGCTGGGATGCTGGGGTGGCCAGCAGCAGTGTTTTATGCCAAAAATTAAGCAGCCCTGATGCTTCCTCTTCTAGGAGATGCTTTGCATTAAAAAAAATTCATGGTTTCAGGTGACTGGGTTAAAAATGGAGGGGAAAGCACAACTGCTGCTTTGTAAGGTGAGCAAATGATGTCATCCAAGCCTAAAAGCTGTGTTTGGTGCTGGTTAAACACACCCAAAAAGCGCAGTTACCCACAAGGGTCCAACAGAGGGATTTACTCTCCTTTGCCAAGTGTTTGTGAGGCTTCGAAGGTCACCCAGCACTGCAAGGTTGCCTCAACCCGGAGCTATGAGGTGCTGCTGCCTCCCTGCTTTGCTGCACAAGCCCAGCACAGGACACCTGGAAACGTCCCAAACCAGAGATTTATGGTTTGCTGCCCACGTAGGCAGGGGCTGTGTCACTGCCAGCCTGGGTTTGTCATCGCCACCTCCACTGGCACCACCCCAGTACCAATACTGGTGCTGGTAAAGTGTCTGTGCAGAGCCACCCTCTCTCCTGACTCCCTGAGCAGCTCCAGACTGTCCCAGCAGCACAAACCATCCACAGGACCCCCTGCCTGGAATTAAAATCTCTCCAAGTCTGGAATTCCCTCTTCTTCCCTGCCCGGGCAGCACCAAGCTCAGGCAGGGGAGCCAGCACTGCTGGAACAGCCCCAAATCCATCATTCTACTCAGGTGTCCAGCCAGGCTTCAGCTGGGCCTGCTCTCCCCGGGTTGTGCCCCACAAAAGCCATCCTGGGTGTTTGTGGGCCACTTTTTTTCTCATTAAAAGCTCTGATACAGAATTTGCACCCAGACATCTCAGGTTTGCAGTGATCCAGAGATGGGAAATGCTGAGGCACTGCCCAGTCTGAGTTTCTGAGGAACATCAGGACACAAAACTGCCTTTAACAGTGATCTCCACGTCCAAATTGATGAGACAGGGACTGGGTGAACAGACAACAGAATGGTGGAAAGTTGGCTGGGCCATCAGATGCCCAGGGTGATCATTAGCGGCCAAAATTCCAGGGGGTGGTTGGCTACAAGCAGCATCCCTCAAGGATCAGCATTGGCACCAATGGTTTGGAATAAAATCACATATTAAAGGCTGGGAGGATGGGACAGGACCCGCAGTTCGGGAGCAGCACCCTGGGAAGCAGAGCTGCTGCTCAGATGGATCCCAAAAAACCGGAGAACTCCCCAAGGTCCAAAGGCAAAGCCCTCCCTCTGGCTTGGCCAATCCCAGGAAACAGCTCGGGCTGGGGCTGGACAGGAGCTCTGCAGAACAGGCCCTGGGGGTCCTGGGGAACAGCTGGAGCAGGAGCCAGCCACGGAGCAAAGATCAGCTGCACCCCGAGCTGGAGGAGCACAAACCCGGCCAGGAATGGGGGTGTGAAGGAGGTTTTAGAATTGCACACACCAAGAGCAGGAAAAGAGGAACCGGTATTCCATCACCAGTGCCTCGTGGTCTTTTCAGGAGCATGGGAAGGCCCAGGGGCAGCAGACAAACGCCTGATTCATAGCAGAGCAGGTCTGAGTAACAGCTGAAGGGAAATATTGATGGATGTAGGGTCCCTGGAGTTGGTGACAGGGATGTCAGCACAGCACAGAGCACCAGGGGGACACAGACACACAGTGGGAAAGGCATTCTCCACGTGCCAGCTCCCACAAAACAGAGGGACAGCAGCAGCAGATTGTTACAACAACGATGATAATGATAATGATAATGAT
>QWTY01012951.1:2208-15909 GCA_008033365.1 Pseudorectes ferrugineus
CTGTAAAACTATCCTAACCAGAACCTGGGTGGCTGTTTTGTAACAAAGCAGGAGGTCCAGCCCAGCAGGGTGAGGATGCTGGGTGAATGAGTTTGTGCTCATTGACGATACTGGGTGGAACTCTGGCAGCAACGTGTTATTTTGGCTGAGTTTTGTTTTGCAATTCAGACCCTGGAACTGAACTAAAAGCACTAGCATGATGTAAGTTTGCTTGCCTTCCTCCTCCATCTGCAGAATGAAGTAACTTCAATCACTTTTGTTTAGCATTTCCCAGATCTATCAAAAGTACCTCCTTTTCTAAACTGCATGTCACAGCACCTCCGCCTTCTTCTGGTAGCTGGAAAGCCTAGTCCCATAGCATATTGGGGTGGTGTAAAAGAACTAGTATAGCTGTGTGACATTTATCAAAATAAAAAAGCGGTATGGATTGTGCAACAAAACTTTTGGAGTAGCTTATAACTGGGAAAATTACTCAGTCTGGTGAAAGCATGTTTGTCCAGTGGCTACTGGAGCAGGCGTCCACAATATCCCAGAACCGTCACCTGCTTCTGTTATGCCAAAGACTTCCTTTGTTGAGAAAATTAATTTGTTCCTTTCGCTATTTCCTTCAGCCACCATGGCAAAGTTATCTTTCACAAAGACAGGGTATTATGGGGAAAAACACAGCAGAGATTGTGCAGCAGCTGATGCCAGGAAAATGGCAGTGCACAGTACATTAGTACAGTGGGTTGATGGTAAAACAGCAACACTTCATAAAGCTTTTTATCCTGCACTCAAGGTTGACTTTAGAAACAGCCAAGCTCTGTGGCCCTGTAGCCATGCAAAGCTTGCTGCTCTTCACCCAAGTGGAATTCTCTGAAAATTCAGTTTTCCATTCAAGTGGTGTTCTGTAGCAGAAACTCCTCCCTCCTTGCCAAGCTATTTGAAGGTCCTCTAAGCTGGTTTCTGCAAAGACTGGAAATGTTTCAGACCCCCACTTGACCTGACCATCCTAACTTTGGACCTGAGCCGAGTTCTGGATCCTTCCTTACTTTGCCTCTCCTTAGGTGCCATGCTTTCATTCACTAGCTGTTCTTTTTACAGTATGTTTTTTAAATCACAGTCATTTTTATTATCTGAAGACAAACTATCAGGGGCTTGTTTATAAACCCCTGCTACACAGCAGATAGGGCTTCCAACTGATGTGCTCTCATGTGGTCCAGGCTCCACAACAGACTTGAAGGAGATCAGGGAGGTTGTCTTTGGGTTGTGAGGGGTATCTCCTGTTGCATACTGTGTAAACTGTGTTTCATGTTGTGTAAATAAGTATGTTTCAAGGAATTGGGACTGGTGATGACTGCATAGCTTACTTTGGATGATGTGGGGGTTTTTGCTGGCTTTTCTGGTTTGTTTTCGAGAGCTACATGGGGTTGGGGTTTTTTGTTTGGTTGATTGGTTTGCATTTTTTTTTTTTGTAAAGTGGAAAGTAGGATCTGACCACTCAAAACATATTGTTTTCCATCATCCTTTATTCTGACTGTTGATATGTCTGAAATGACCCTCTTCCTCCCCTACCCAAACCAAACACCTCTCAAATGTAAAGGAACTAGAATCTAAACCTAGATCCAGGCCTGAGTTCTACTAATAGTGTTGGATATCTGCTGTGGTAGATGAAATCAAAAGCCCAGGTACAAGCTCCCCAACATTAGTCTTTGGGCTGTGGTAGTAAATGTGGGCTCCAGAGCCCTTTCTTTACTCTAATTAGAACTACCAGTGCCATGTTCACACTGAGGTTTGGGATTGGTTTGAAATGAAGTAAAATAGAGCAACATTCCCCAGCCTTTTTTGGCCCCATAGTCAATATACCAAGTCAGACTTGTGCCTATTTTGGTTTACAATTAAATGCTTCATTTGGTGGGAGGTAAGTATTGGGATGCTAAAGGATGTATTGGGGAGGAAAAAGGAGAGCTTGTGTTGCTGACTGAACCTCAGTCAGCATTTGACAGAGCATCGGTGTGGGTTTATGTGTGTAGGTATTTGGAGACCTTCGTTCTGTGTCCTTTGCTAACACTTGACTGAAAGAATCAGTAGTGTAAGCTTTGACCCACAAAGTCAACTTTGCTCTATGCCCTTCTGCAATTGGCAACTCTTGCCATCTGTGTTGCTTTCTAGGTCTCATTTGAATGCTGAGATGCCCGTCTTGCAATAATTTTCGGTACATTTTTTCAGTCTGTGAGTTTGGCAGCAGATCAATGCCTGTACATGCGTATTTGAGGAATCAAAATACAGAGACAGGCTGCAGATAGAGACACACTGGAATGTCAGTCATGAAAGCCAGTGCTGGTGACAAGGATAGTACCAAGAGACTCGGAGGCCTCCTAATTATTTCCACTATTCAACTACCACTTGGTCTTGCATGAGCCAACCTCCAAAGTCTGAGTTGAGGAAGTCTTGGTCCCAGCTGTTTGTGTTGTAGACATTGGCTGTGGAAGGAAGGGTGATTCTGTGCTGCAATTCGCCTTCCTTGCCACCCTTGCTCTCCTAAAAGCTGGCACTGCCTCCACTCCAGAGCAAGTTTTAGGTCGCCAAGCCGCGCTGTGGTGGGGACACTCCACTATAGGGACCCGCTAGTACAGCTGATGGCTCAGAAGCTTCTTTGATGCCTGTTACGATGCTCATGGAGTGGGCATGTAATATGTAATAGCCATGCAAGCAGTTAGTTTCCTCTTTTGTCATGTCAGGTATTTATGCTACAAATCTCAACTGCCAAGAGCAGAAACTTTAGCTGCCCCTTCAGCTCCTAACCATTGAAATAGGATCTGCCATGTCCAGTGCTAATGAAAATTTTCCTTCCTTGACAAGTAGATGCTGCCTGATTTAAAAAAAAAACAAAACAGAAAAGTGCTTTTTCAAGTACTTTCCCTGTGATTTAACATCCCTTCAAGGTCTTTCTGTCACTTCTCAAGTGCATCCCCTACTAATGCTACCCTGGACTGTCACCGCCAACCTTTTTCTCTTTCCCTTCCCCAGCTCCAGAGCTGCAGGAAGAGACAGTGTCCTTCGTGGTGACAGTGGCAGGGGAGTGACAGGCAGGCTGGGTGGGGGTGGCTGTTGGTGAGCAAGCCTAGTGACAGGATGGGGTGACTAAGAACCAGCTGGCTAATTAAAGCACAGCAGTAGGAGGAGCGAAGTATTTAAGGGTGCCAGAGAGAAAGAGAGATGCCTCCACAACTTTCTTGTTACACTTCAGCAGCCAACTGACTGGGCAACACAGTGATAGGTTTTCTTAACTCTTTCGTGCCTCTCATGGAGTGAAATCAAGAGATTAAGAATATGGCTCCATTGACTGAAAAGCCTGAATCGAGGTAAGGACACCAGTATGGTTTTTAGTCACATCTACCTCTGCTAGAGCTGCTGTGAGCTGAACTCCCAGGACTCTATATGACTCTGGCATATGTGAATATACACTGAGTGGGTAGGTCTGGTGGGCAGTGCACACTGGTTTTCAGAATACTGCTTTCATTTGGATAGGTATTTCCAGTTGCTGATTGAAAAGAGGCAATGTCAAGGTAGTCACTACATGGGTTTGTGTCCTCATTAAGGGAAATGGGCATGTCCTTGCCTCCTTACCGTAGTGACTGGATCTTTCTCCTAATTATTTTTATGGGAAGGGGAGATTGAAAGGAGTTCCTGAATGCTGATTCTCAGGCAGTTACTAAGAGGAAAGTGAAGAGAATGGATGTGGAATTCTCAGCAATATATGAATTTGTCACCTGAGGCTGGAGGAGTCAGAGGGAAGTGAAGATGAGGACTGGCTTCTGGAATGTAACTTTCTGCTGTTTCTGGAGACACTTGGAATGTCAGACTGTTGCTTCACCCATCAGTTTGGTTTTCTGCGAGTGTTTTCAGTAGTGAGTAGAGAAGCAGTCGCTGTGTCCTTCCTTCTAGCATGTAGGTGACTCTAGAGGTAGCACAGTCCAGCGGGACTAGCAAGCCAGCACTCCAGCCTGAATTCCCTGGCAGGCACAAGTTTGCAGTCTGGCCTTGGATGTGTGACAGTGGCCAGCCTTCTGAGTTTTGCTGAGACCCTTTTGTGTCTGATATCCGGGCAGATGAATCAGTCCCCTGGCAATTTTTGTAGCACAGCAATGCTTCCAGGTTGGCAAAGGCTAAAGAAAATGATCCTGTCTCATTTCAGCTTGCTTTCAACTGTCCTTGTCAGAGGTGTGCTGGAAGTATTGTATGCCTGGCTCCCCGCGTGCTTTGGTTAGACTTAGCTTTATGTGGTTCTCTGGAGGCTGTTGCAGTTGTGTGTAAATGAGACCAACTCTCAAACTGATTTTTCTTATTCTGAAACTATAAAAAGCACCCTGTAAGGCCCTGTTACACTATGCCAGATCAGCTGGTTTTGGATGTTGTGTAGGATAGAGGCCCAAATCTTCCATCTCTGTATAAAATAAGACTATCACTTGTATGTCTTGAAAAGTATTAGCTGTTGCTTAGTGAGTGTTTGTACAGAGCTTCAGAACAGCTAATGCTAGAAGAGGTCATAATTAAAAATTAACGTTTGGAGTGGTTGCCACAGTGAGCACTCATTCAGGCCTGTGCAATTCCTCTGCCTTACACAACTGGGAATCTCAGGATGTGTCTGGGATGGTATAAGGTGGTCTGTAGCATTAAAGTATCTAAAGTATCTGGTTTATATGTCAAAGGTGTATCAGAGTCTGCTCTCTACCCTAATTTTTGTGAAGTGTTTGTAAACTGGATTTGAACTTTGAGACACTAGTCATTCTCTAATTAGTATTTCTGCTTAATGCAACTTCCTCTTATTTACTACTTTACTGTTTGAGAGTGTGTGATAGAGGTGAAGACAGCCTTTGTAGTCTTTGTTATAAAAATCATGCAAGAGAAGCTGCTGGATGTTGTTTAGATGATCTAATTGATTTGTATTTATAGAATGCCATTCACTGTAGTAAATGCAATGCAGTGTTTGTTTCCCTCAATCCTGCAGTCAGCTGAATGGATTCATTGTTATACATAATTAGGGCTTCTGGAATTTGGGTCTGTTTATTTACAGCAATTGTTCTGCGAGGCACAAGTGGCCCCATATCAGAGGTGTACAGAGAGTTAGGTGCAGTACCCAGAGCACCCCAGCTGCACAGCTCTTACAAGTAGTCTCACAACAGCTTGAACTCAATGAATCCTCCATTTCTTCCAGCTGAAGTGTAAAACCAGCATTCTCTTGGCTGGGTGTGGTCATTGCAGATTGAAAGATTTTCCTTTTGCAACAAAGGTAAATCGGGTGTCATGGAACTAATTACCCCTTACCTGTAAATAAATTCCAATTTCAGTAGTTGTGTGCTCCTTGCTCCAGTTCCTGTGTGAATCTCAGTTAAGTGTCCTGAGCAGTCCCAGGCTGTGGTATGCTGTTAAGTCATTTACAGCCTTCCCTGGAGCTGGCAGCCTGAGAGCTGTGCCCGGTGAGGTCCCTTTTATAGGATGTAAATCGGCTTGTTTGTAAAGTTCTTCCATCTATGAGGTGTGATCATACATACTGCAGATAAATCTGAACAGAAATCTCAACTTCTGCTGCTGTCACATGCTGTGCTTTGTGTCTTCTGCTAAGATGGATATGAGATTTTATTTAAAATATCCTGGAAAATTTTGTTTTTCTTTCTGGAGTTTCAAAATGTTCATGTGAGTTGCTTGGGCATATGGGTGTGGCAGAAAGGCATTTGTTTCTTCAGCTGACACCCATGATACATGGGCCAGGGCTACTGTCACCATATCTCAGCCATCAAATACTAAAGACAGAGAGCAGTCATGACAGACTCAGGAGGAAGTGAAAGCCCAGTTACAATGTATTTAGAGTGTATTGTCAGGAGAAGAAATGTTTTTGACTGTAAGGCAGGGATGGGAGCAGTTACTGTTTCGGAGGGAACCAGTGGCACACCGCGTGTGGAGTCTGCTCTGAGCCAAACAACCTTCTGGATGGCCATTTTTCAAGCCCTGAGTCTGCAGTAGAGCAGGAGGTTGATGGCTCAAGCAGGAGCCACCTTTCATCCCCACAGTCCTCCAGGTATAAGTCAGTGTTGCTTAATGAAGGTTTAGTGGCTGGTGTGAAATTATTCCAGTCCATTTCTTTGCCAGGAGGTTCCTATAGACATCAAATCACTATCTGAACTAGCACTAATCATGGAATTCATTTTAGTGTACAGGTCAGAGTTAGAATGGGCAAAAAGAGCTGATTTACCTTTTAAACCTTGCTGTTCAGCTGTTGGGCATGTCAGCTGTAGGCTTTGCTCGCTGGCTTTGTGACGTTAAGTGGAGTTTAGACTTTGGCCTGCCAACCTTTTAAAGTCTTCCACTATTTGCCAGATTTTAATGAGATGGGTGACAACATGCTGGCCAATTTCTCTGGAGATGCTTGTTTACAGGCTTGCAAAAGGAAGACTCAGAGATGCAATTGCTTTCTAAAAATGCGTGGATAGGGGTGAGTGCAAGGAGGAAGAGCTGCTTTAACAGAAAAATTGTGTTGGTGCAAAATGATTTAGCTGTAGCTGTTCGTGAATTTAATTTAGGCTGCAAATGAGAAACAGCATTCGTGCCATAAGAGGAATGAGTTCTGGAGCAGGCTTCCAGGAAGAGCAGTGGAGGTGGGAAACTTTAGCAGTTTTAAGCTGGAATGTGAAGTGTTCTTGCACAGGATTGCATGACACAGTTGCCTGCAATAGCATGGGAGTAGGCTGGATGACCCAGGAGATTCTTTTCTGCCCCCTGCTCCACAAGTGGTGACCTTGAACTGAGTTAACTCAGGTTGCAGTAAACTTTGTTTACTCTGAAATTGATGACTGTAAGATGACTTAGTTCAAAAGCATCTCTGAATTCTTAAAGCCACATCTCCTAGTTTACATTTCCTATTTAACTTTTATTATTAAGAGAGGCACATTCCTCATATATTGCACAAAAACTGGCACCTATGCCCCAGATAACTTAATTTTGCCCATTAGGAAGGCAACAGATGCATGCTATATTTAAAGAAAAGAAAGGAAGCAGTACTGCATTTGAAATGTGCTGTGTTTGTTTATTGTAACAGCTGTAAGTTCAATTATTTATAAGAATACCTTATCCAAGCTGGTGTATAATGGTGCCATTTGTTTCATTTAGTGAGCTTTCAGTGCTCTCTCTCTCAGCTGTCTTAGCACTTGCTGAAGAGTGCGTGGAGGCTGTTGTTTTGTACAGAATTGGTGTGATTATTCTATGTGCACTACTTGCTTACTCATAGTCTTTTCATGACATTTATTCTTAGGAGCAAAATGCCTTCTGAAGGAATGACAGGATGTTCTTTAACCCTTAAAATAAAAATGACAGACAATGTATTTCAGTATTCCAGAATAAAAGAATAATGACAGTTGAAGAGAGAGCTGATTGCCTGGGTTAACCTGGGCTGCCTGCTCTATTCTAGTTATTTTTTTTCTTGTCACGTTTTGTGTGATGCAAGGTGAGAAGTGCACAGGAGATGTGTTTTCCAGCAAGTTCCTTTAAGCAGAGGAACCTGGGGCTGGTGGGAGGCACTGACTGCAGTGCAGCTCTTTGCCCACTTTCCAGATTTGGGACTCCACATTGCTGATGTGGCTCGTTGAGCAGAACATTTGGGTCAGGGACACTGATGGCATTGTGAGAAAGGGTCTGAGCCGGGGTGAAACAAATGAGTGCTGTCAGTGATGTGTAAAACCTGACCAGGTGAAAAGTAAGTTTTGTGATTGCTAATCATACTTTCAGTCTGAAAGCTTACCATTTTTCTGAAAGCCTCAACTCCTACTTTATACTAATATAAATAAGAATTTGATTTTTCATTTAAATGCATCCACAAAACAATTAAAGCTCTTGTCTATAGAGAGAAAACTTTGAAAAAGGATGAGTCTACATATCAGGAATATAAAGGACCAGCACAATAAGTTTTGAATGTTCGTCTCCTGTCTAACAATTGTTTTAAAATCCTATGTGAGTCACTGGAGCTGTCAGTAATAACAAGGGAAGAAAGGAAAGGAAGTTACTTTTCCCCACATTCACATTAGACCACCAAAAATAACCACTGCCTGCGACTCTTAGCTGAGATACCAGTGACTTAAGAGCATGTGTCCTTGCTTAGAACTATTAATGAGCTGTTTGTTACCCCCTGCCTTTGTAGGGGGAGTATTCAAACCTTTAGAGCATGTGAGATAATCCAGACAGGCTGTACAGAAGTAGTTGCCACTTATCTGCATTCCTCCTAAATAGGCTTCTGAACGCACTGCTCTCTTTTCCACACCAAGTAGGGAAGGGACTGCAGCCTTGGAGAAATGTGCTGGGGGTGAAAGGGAGGAAGGAAAAGTTAAACATCCGTCTAGAGGCAGGACTGAACTGACAAGGAGTTGGTGGATGTTACGTATGGACATTGGCACGTTCAGGGTTACAGCTGCTGGCTTATGCCCTGAGGTATTTGTTACCTTTCATTGTGTTTTGCATGTGTGCAGCTTTGAAGCCTTTGTTGCTATGTCTGTCACATTTCAGGAAAGGCACTAATTCCAGGTTGGCAAGGACACACTGGTTAGCTGGTTGGAGCAGGGAGCTGGAAGGAGACACATGGGTATTTTGCTTTGGAGTACTTTTTCTAATCTTTTTTCCTTTGCCTGATCTGGCAATAGGGAGTACTCTGTTTTTAATACTGACAAGAGGGACCTCATTCTTGGTTCCCTTTGAAGCACTCCCTTCTGAAGTACTGCTGTGCATACTGTGTGTGTCTACAGGAATGGCTTGGCCATGTCTACAGAAAGTTCTTGAGGGGAACTGGGAGCAGCAAATAATTCCAGACCCACCTGTTTCCAGGGACAGCCTGTCTGCCCAACCTGGCAGGGACTAATCTGTCTAAGGATGCACCATCCAAACGTTCATGGCACACTGGCTTACAGCATGTACCTTCCCAGCTTACAGGGCAATACTTTGCTGCACTGGTGCTGTGGAGCCAGATGTGTTATCTGGCTGGACTGTCCAGCTGATCCCAAGAGCAGCCTTAGGACTGAGATAGGCCTAACAGGACTTCAGTATGTGGTTTGGGTCAAGTATATGGAAGACATGTAGAATAGCTCTGTCTGATGCAATAAGGTGCCAAAGCATGTTCTCAACTCCAAACATGCACCATAATTTCATCGATCTAAACAGAAGTTATTTCTACTTGCATGCAGCAGATCTGTGTGCAGATTCTCAGCTGATCAAAATCAACTTTTAAATGGAGTTTCTGGAGTTAGACCAATGCAGGGGCTCAGGATTGGTTACTCTCACCCTGAGTATGCTGAATCCATTCTGTGTATGGGAGCTTGCACTAAACACGAGTTTGAGTGCTTGAAGGAAGCTGATTAGTTTCACAGTAAGTGAACACTGGATGCTTGTTATTTTAATTGAATTCCATAATTGCTAGTAAGTGTGGGGATATGTAGTTTTTCCAGATCCAATCTAGATCTAATGAGTTTGTACACATCTTCCATTTAATTTTAGCAATCTTCTTTAATTATCACTTTATTTTTATCCTCAAATCACTTTTTTGTAAAAAGTAATTTGATCTATTAATGCTAAATAATTACGCTTCTTTTTGGTGTGAATTCTTTCCCAAATGCTTTTCTTAAAGCAGTGAAGGTCAGTGTTTCACACTGTAAGCAATGTCAAGACTTGAATCAAAAAGACATCACTGAAATCAGAGTTTTATGGCAATTGTGATGTCACTGTTTCCAAACAAATGAGACTGTTTAAAAAGGGTGAAGCATGTGGTCACGAGTTTAATCGCTCAGATACTGCCATTGTGGAAGGGGACGTGTTGCTCTGGCACTGCAGCAGCAGTGGACCCTGCATTTGCCCAGACATTATAGCCAGTAAATCCTCTTTCCTCTCCTGAAAAGGTAATACACTGAATTATTTTTTCCCGCTCCTTTTTAATCTTGTATACCAGAGGAAATCATTGCAACCTCTTGGGGATGCTTGGAGTGGAAGAAATTTTGTGTTGACTTGCATGAAGCCCATGGAGAGGGCCAATGCTGAGTTAAAACATCTGGGATCAGCAACCTCCTCAGCTTCAGAGAGAGGTTGATCCTAAAGCTGAGCTGAGATTTAGTACAGTATTGCCCCTTCTTGTGCATTTGTCCTGGCCCTGTGGAGGGACTGGTATTTATCCCAGTGAGTTTAACATGTAACATTTTTCTGTGTGTAGAAGAGTGTGACATTGCTACAAATCTCTTTAAGCTGGATAACATATAATTTTAGACTGTTTCTTTCTGATTTGCTTGAACTAAGGCATCTTTCTGGAATGGAAACATATGGAGATCAGAAAGACCATTATTACTAAGTACGTTTGTCTACATTTTCAGGCTGTGTCAACCATTACTATTTCAGGGACTCACTTCTAATATGAAATGGTAGAAACAAAAAGCAGATACTGTAAGGGCAGGCAAAATCGGGCAGCAAACCTTAAATTGGACTCAGTTTTTGTTGTTGACTCGTTTTATACTGCACCCCCCACTTTACATTGTATTTTACTGGGATCAACTTGGAGTTAGGCTGAATCCTGCTGAGCTTTCACGAACCCACAATGTATATCTTATGCGGCATTTTAGTGAAGAAAATATTTAAATAATTAAGTGTTGGCAGCTGTTCCTAGGGTGGCTTGCTGGGGAGCCCAGATATTGTCTCATTTTATAGACTCATCTGTTACTGTACTTGCTTGTTGAGTTTTCTTTCCATTTGAGTGTCTGTTGAACATGCTCATTATATTCTGGATGGCATGAAACAAGTGCTGGTTAAGAAAGGGGACACTTGAGGCAGGAGAACAAAATCAATTCCCTGAAGGGAATTTCCACTTCTTACAATGTTCCACTGCTGCCTCCCGTTCATGTAAAAGGAAAAGTATCTCTAACTCTGTTGTTTAGTTTCTTGTTTCCCCAAGCAATTTTCCCTATATTTCTCAGATTGGGGTTCTTGTTTATGCACGATTTTGTGATTTCAGATGCATATTTCTATTTGTGTCATGAAAGCCATTAATTGTCTGGAGCTACACTTGATCTCACTTTCATTGGGGCTAGTTTTTTTGTGGGGGGAGAGGTGAAGATTGGAACATGAAATTAAAAGGCTTTTAATCCAACCTAGGACCTTTAGAGAGTTGAGAGATCTTGCCAAACACAGACTTTTTTTGTAGAAATGCTCTTTGGCTATTCAAACCAACATCTGTGACATTGAAACCTGTTTGCTGCAGGTGTCAAGTCCCCACAGGAGCGAGGATTAATAGTCCTCACAGGTGTCCTCCACAGACTGGCATCACCATGAAAACTGACTTTTTCTTCTGATCCTTGTCTGGTATTTTTTCTCTTGGGTTGGCAATTTCACTGCTTTTGGTACCAGGAGAATTAAAGCTTCCAGTTTTCACATTTCACTTACTGGAGTCTGATCCTGAAAATATCAGCGGCATTGCACGCCTGGAAATGATTGGTGCAGAAGTTAATATGCATTTTGACAAGTGCATCTCCTCTGTATTGTTATATCTTTCAAAGGAGAGACCAGCTTTGATAGGAGTGACAGATTGTCTTGAAATATTGAAAAGCTCTAATTTGAAGGTTTTCATTTAAAGCTTTTAGTGTCACTTGATTTTTTAAATTCTCTTAAAAGGTGATGCACGTTTTATATATTAGAAACTAGCCAGACTTGCACTTTGCCCTTTATAGACTCTTAGACTTAAGTGAGTATCTTTCAATTTCATGTTGAAGATTAGTCTTAAAGTCTGGAAGTAGTGCTTGTATTGGTGGAAATCTTTAATTTCTGATAATTATCAGCAAAAAGTATATCTGGTGCTTGACATGAATCCACTTGACATTTGAAAGTAATTTTTTTTAAGAAACTGTGACTGTTACCTTGACTCTTGTGGTGAATGTTCAGCATTGTGTCCAGTGTGCTGTCTGTGTAGACATGAAACATGTAATCATTCTGCCTTTCACTTTAAACAGACACAAACAAAGTCCAGAAGTGAGAAAGGAAAGTCCCTCTGCCACAATGAGCTCTGGTAAGTCTGTGTTGTTTTCTACTTGCACTCTTTGGCCTTCCTTTTTATTACTAGTAATATTCCTGTCTGTTTCTGATGCAATTATTCACATTTGTTGCTGGAATTTGGCCCATAATGGTCAAAAAGTAGCTAGAAACATCTTGAACTCGAGTGGGTCACTTTAGCTTATTTCAGTTTGGAATATAAGAATTCAAAATTACTGATAACCTGAAAAAATTATCTGAATTTGACATATTTTAGTAGAGGTGGATACATAGTTTTACATCTGGATAGGAAAAATCAGCTGTTCAAAGAAAACCAAGGGACCAGGAAATGGGAGCTGGTTGGGAAGAGGAAAACTTCTGGGCTTGTCTGGGTAACAGGCTAAATCAGAGTGAAAAATAAAGCAGATGCCAGACTTGAAGTGCCATATGTGAGATCTGTAGAATAATATTCCCACTTAATTTTAGCATCTTAGCAAGTCTCAACTGGAGCATCATGTCCTGTTTTTGGCACCACATTTTGAGAAAAATGTGAACTATTTGAAGAGAGTCCAGAAAAACATGACCTGGGAATTCAGTGTAAGCACTGATAAGCTTACAAGCTGGGAAGCACTGGAGCAGGTTGCATTAGGGTGGTGCTGGAAGTTTGTAAAAACTCATTAGGCAAACACCTCTCAGCAGTGACAGAGGTAGATTTGTTTCTTTCATGGTTCAGAAATAGGGCTTTAGATGACCTTTGGAGCTCCTTTCTAGCACTGTCTCCTGTGTTCCCTGAATTCACAAGAGCCAGTTTTATTCATGTCAGCTGAAGACATGACAGATTTGAAAAAAATCTTTCTTGAAAACCGCTTCTTCATTTGTCTTTCAGAACGTGAAGAAATTGATGTTGCAAAAACTGTTGTCAATGGGCTGAGCAGCAATGGACAAGAAAAAGGTGGGTTAAGAGGTCTAGAGACACCTCCACAGCTCCCCCCGCACGTCAGCTGGTGATGTGCTTGATTTTCCCGGAAATTCAC
The DNA here is from genome assembly GCA_008033365.1 of Pseudorectes ferrugineus. Lineage (NCBI taxonomy): Eukaryota > Metazoa > Chordata > Aves > Passeriformes > Pseudorectes > Pseudorectes ferrugineus. The sequence goes on from QWTY01012951.1 coordinate 15,264, forward strand.
TGCAGCGGGGGCTTCCAAATTTAGTTCACTTGGCGACTGACACAAGAAAAGCCTTGTACTGCACCATGCTAGTAGCAGCAGCATTTCTTAGCTCAACAAGTGTTCTTTGTTTCTTTAAAGTGGCAGGCTGGACTTGCCTCTTTGTATATTTTTAGTGCTGTTTTGAGGAAAGCTGTACACTGCTTGTGGTACTTGTGAGCACCTGTGAATCGGTATCTTAGTGAGTTGAGACAGAATGGGTTTGTGGGTGCCTGTGTGTGAACTGTGTTAACTCAGGGAGAGGTGAAGGTTTGAGTCTGGGATTAAAGGGCAGGAACTAACCATTTAGGTGATGAAAAAAAATCTAAACAAACCATGTTCATGTTAACATCAGCAGGTTTGCAGTGTGCTTTATAGCATTCAGTTTTATATAGTGACTGTGTCTGTTTTGGCAGGGTGAAAGTATGTGGGTATGGGTTGATTTTCTGTTGGTTTAATTTCCTTTCTTTTCCTTTGATGCCTTTTTATAGTGGCTAGTATTTTGACTGCATTGTGGATGGATGAATTCAGTCGGTTTCAAAGCAAAACAGAATCAGGATTGTTTCCTAAACCTCAGGCTGTTTGATTTGGGATCTGTTGTATTCACAGGGTCTCTGCTCAGGAAAAA
>QWTY01012951.1:25548-39164 GCA_008033365.1 Pseudorectes ferrugineus
TGGTAAATGCTGAGCCGTTCTTTGGTTTGATTTAGCCTCACTACACAGAACTGGAGAAGAGGGGTGGTGAGGGTGAATGAAGATTTTTGTGAAAACACATTGTGTTCATAGAGGCCAGGGCTGCAAGCCTGAAGAAGTATGTCTCCTTAAGGAAAGAAGATCTGCTGGGGCTTTGTATCATTTTGGGTACATTCCTTGCATGACACGATATGGCTGCATTAGACTAAAGTACCAATCTCCCCCAATACATAACAACACCTTGTTTCCTACAGGATGCCACTGCCACCACCTCAGCTCAGCCTGGAGTTATAGTAGTCCCCCTCCTCCAGGTTAATCCAGACAGACAACAAGAAGGCAGCTCCAGCACTCCACCACCGCCTCTGGTTCCTTTCGGGCAAGGCTCCGTATTCCCTGAGATTGTCTCTCCTGGCTCACCCTTGACTTTTCCAACTCTAGACGATTTCATTCCCCCACATCTCCAGAGGGGCTCCCACCATAACCAAGCACCCTCCACATCTGGCACATTGCCCTCTGTTTACCCGAAACTGCCATTCTTCTCATCACCACCTTCACTTGTCCCTCCAGTCACGGGGGCTTTGCACAGGGGCTTGAAGCCTGAAATCACTGGAGTCATCTCACGTACAGTAAGCTTGCCAAGTACCCTCCTTGCCCTTTTCCTAAATTTGTATTCCTGGATTAAAATTACTTTCTCCTTGCAATACTAAACTTGAGGGAGGAGTGATGACTCACTCCTTGCCAGCAGCATGACAACTGAAACCTTGTTTGCGTCCTGTGCTAGTGCATGCAGTTTGCCTGCCTTGTGCAGCTTTGAACTTTCTTTTGACTTCTTGCAACATTTGACTGTCTCCCTTTGTGCCCATTCTGGTGGGTGATGTACACCTTAAGAGTCTTCACAGGATTTGCTCAGGATAATGAATTCTGCATAAACTGAATAGCTGCAACTAACTGATCTCTTCAGGCTCTTTTTATAGCATCCTTAATTGTGTTTGAATAACATTTAAAGCAGAAACAGCAGACCAGTTAAAGGTTAGGGCTGGCTTTCTGTTCCATTTGGAGCCACAAGACCATATGGTCCCCACACAAATACCTGATAAGATCAGTGTAAGATTGCTGCCAGTATCCAATGACCTACAAGTTATAAGATCAGTTTCTGTACTAAGAGTCTTCCAAGCATGGAGGTGCTATGCGATAGATTAGGCAGAGAGTGCCTCTTCATTTTGGAATTGCTTGTCTTTGAAAATTTTGAATAATTCAGTCCACAAGAGTTTGAACTTGGAATTTACTGTGTTCTTCTTGGGTTAGGTTTTGTTTCTCGTTAAGCTCATCACCTATTTTAAAAAGTCCTTGGGGACAAGGAGGAAAAATAGCTCTCAGTTAAAATTGCAGAGGAGGCAAAAAGTACCCTACCCTCCTCGTACTGAAAGTCTTACAGCCACCTTTTTTTTAGGCTTGCTTGTGAGGACAAGGAAAGAAGTTCAACAGAAACTGCATTCTCTCATGATGATGCTTGCTCTGCCCTTTGACTCTATAGGGATCTATCAAACAGGCATGTGGGCTGGGGGAAAGAAAAAAAAAACGACCAAGGATGATATTTTCAGAAGTTCCCAGCATTGGCCTTTCTACTTTTATTAAAATTGGTAGGGTTTTTATTGCAGAGAGTAATGAATGAAAGTTTGGATTTGGTGTTTTGGTTTTACTTTGTTTTTTGTTTGTTTGGTGTTCTTTGTTTGTTTGTGTTTTGGAGAGTTTTTTGGGTTGTTTTGTGTTTTTTTTTTTAATGGAGCCTATCTGCAGACTCCAGAAAAAAAATCAGGAGGCATCCAAATCATAGAGGAGCAGTAGAAATTTCGTTGTACCTGACTTTCTTGAGATGAGAGTTTTGAAACATTTTTGGGCATGCTCACTTCAGGCATGTAGTCACAGAGCTGTTTTCCACAATGATTTAAATGGTCTTGGTTCACCCTCTTTGGTGACTTCTCTGGGGCTGCTGAGGCTATCCTGGTCCAGCATTCCTCTTCTTTGAGGGATTCTTATTTGTATTTTAGTTATCGAAGTGAAGCTTAAAGCCAATTCTCACACTTTTCCCTGACTCTTCCTCCTTTTCCCTAATTGCATTGTTTGGAATATTATCGCAGTCAGAAAAACGGGGCTGGGTCTCTCTCTTGGGGACATCTGTTTCTGAAGACCATTGGTTCTTTTCTGTCCCCTATGGCCTGACCAGCTGCTGCTTGAAGCAAGATCACCTTTATCCAACAGAACAAGATTGTTCTTCCCCATTTCCCCTCAGGGTTGGAGAGGCTGTAGGTGCTTGTTCTGATTATGGCCAATTGTCACTATGATTTATCTCTGAGCTCTGGTGCCAGGCCTCACTTTGGCCCCTGTTCAGTCCCCTGCCTGATGCTGTAAGTCCTTTCATCTGATGCTGGTGTGTATGAAGGGCACTGAGTTGCAGTTGCACTTAGCCAGAACAGCTGGAAGTAGGGATTTTTCTGGAGCAATATTCTGTGCATATTTGGGAGTTTTTTTAATAGTGATGAAATTACCCTTGAATACTCAGCTGATTTTACAGATCACTGGCTTGCAGTGTTTGAGTCTGACAGTGGAGCAGCAGGAATGCAGGAATTTGGTTTGCTGTCCCATATTCTCTTTGTTTGGGTGCTCAGTCTCTATTAAGGATAATTGTGTGTCCAAATTCCTTAAAAAGCTTTGAAAAATCTCAGTCTAAACTGATGCATACACAGTCTTTAGTCATCATCCCTTCTTTATCTTAGCCACCTTACCACCACCAAAAGTCCAGTTTCCATGGACTGAGGTTTTTCAAAGGTGAGCTAGTTTTCAAAGTCTCTCTGCTGACACAGCCTGTGTTTCTACAGAGCAGCCAGAGCTGTGGTGATATCAGAGGTGGGTTTGAAATAGGCAAATAGTGGACCTGGATGCTTTAGGAGAGCAAGAACAGCTTGCTATCTGTGCTCCAGTGGCAAAGCCATCTTCCTTACTCTAGAGTCCTACTTTTTACTCTCTGTCAGTTTGGGGCTTTTTAATGTCATTACTTTAATCAGGTAGGTATCACATTGTCTCCTAAGTGATGGTGCTAACTTAATTCCTTAGGACCTTTCTTACCAAACCAGCTGCAGTAATACTATTTCACTCCAGAACTGCATGAGTTTTGCATGTCTGACTTGCTATGAAAGGAATACTCTTGGAACAAATGTTTGCGTGTGGATGTATCAGGGGAAAGATGTCTGCATCTTCCCCCCCCCAACCAGATTTGCTCATTTCTGACACCTTGTGTTTGCTCCAAAGAGTCTGCTAGATGAACTTAGTGCCCTATTTTGGGGTTGGAGTTGTGAAACCCAACACCAAATAACTATAGTACTGCCTTAGCAAACTAATTTCATTAACAATGAGCAGGGTATGTACAAGGAGCAGAGTAATACTTGTGCTTATGCCTTTTTTACTAAAATATGCTGTGATTATGCTTCTCATTCAGCCTAAAATGTTAGGGGTTTTTTCCCAGTGTAGCAGCCTTCTGCATGCTGCTAATGATGTGTTGCTCTTCTTTTCAGGACCCAGGTCCTGTGCTAAATGAAGTGCCCCAGCCTGGCACTGACTATCCAACCTCCATCACTTCCATCAGCAAGTCTGCCTCTGCCTATCCTTCTACCACAATCGTCAATCCCACTATTGTCCTCTTGCAGCACAATCGAGGTAAGGAGACTTGCATATAGATAATTGTGGCTCAAAATGAGCAAACTGTTATGCTACAAGGAACTGGAGAGTGTGTGTGCTGTGGATAATTAGGTCCAGACTACTAAGAACTAACAAAGTTGCCTCAAAAAAGTCTTAGTGACTGGAACATACAACAGGCAAGTGAAAGTGGTACATTTTTTCTAATTAAAACCTGTGGATCAGAAGCTCTTTGAGGCTGGGGAGAGGTTTTTAACTGGGCTATGGACATATGAATAAGCTATTGCAAGGTAACAGCTGTCAGGTGTCTTGTTGTGGTGAAAAGGGTGTATGCTCCCACATATCTGTAGAAAGAAGGAAACTTGAGGTAGCTTGAAAAGGTAATATGCTGCTTCTCAGCTACTGCAGTGTGAAAGCAGCTGTATTTTCTGTTACTGTGGGGGAGATTTGACCTTGAATTTGTAGCATAATTTGCCCAATAGTAAATAATCTGCTTGCCCACAAGTTTGATCTTGGCAATTTGTTCCACTATCAGTGACTGGATCAACTCAAACTCATACTGCAGTAATCCTTGAGCTCTGGATTTGCATATGAGCAAAACAGCCTTGTTTGAGAACTCCAAGTAATCAAAGCCTTTCTCACAGAAGCTGAATGGATAGTTCCATCTCTTTACCTCTGGATTTGGAGGGAAACTTTGCTTGTCCTTTTTAGTTCTCCTGATGGCTGGCATTACCGCAGGTTCCCAGTTCTTTGTGCATCACTAAAGACTGTAGCTTCTAACAGGCCACAGAGATGCAGTCAGTTTGCCTTGATTTCTAGTGGACTTGGGAAACTCCAGGAATCTAGCTGCTAGTGCTGTGGCTTACCTTTTGCAAAGAAAAAAAATAAAATCAGAAAATAGGGTCAAGGCCCGCACTCTCATTCTGTAGCCATTTTAATTACAGCATTGATACGCTCCCTTGCAGTCCCTCATGGGATTTTTGTTAGCGCCTTTTAAAAACAGGCTTCAGTCTTTGATCCTGAAGATAGTGTTCTCACTGTAGCCCAGCAGATTAAAGGGGTAATGAGTGGATTATCTCCTCCTTTTTGCTAGCATCTGAAGCAGCTTTGCTTATGTGCTTCTGAATGAGGATGTCTGGATTCCTCAGCTGCTTCAAGAGGAGAAAATCTGATTTGAGGCAGCCTTTTTAAATCTCAAAGCTTTTTGTTGACTTTCTTGAGGTGGGATATGCTTTTGGTCTTTTTTTTTCATCAAATTTGGAGTATTTCAGCGTATACAACACAAGGATATTTTCTCTCTGTAGACTTTAAGAGCATGAGAGACAAAGTTGTATAATGTGAGGATACATGCACACCGGCTCTGAGAGAACTGATGTGAAATTATTCTGATTACTAATTACCTTCATGGTAAACAGTTTGTCCTGTCTGAATATTGCTTTTGACCATTAGCACTCATGATACTTTACCCTGATAGACTGAAGAGCCTTCTCTCATCATGTTTTTCTATGATACAGATCATGGCTGGATATGCAATTTGATCATGTCTGTGAAGTATATAATTCTAATCCCTGTTTTTCAATCTGTGTTAGTCAAACTTGTAATTTGCATGTATCATGTTGGTTTGACAAGGCATCTTAGTCACAAATTTGTATTGATTGACATTGTTTGTGTCAGACTATGTATTTATTAGAAGATCCCATATAAATCATTTTTATGGCATTATTGCTGACTTGACAGACAGATGTCCCAACCATCAGACTAATGTTTTTTGAAGGTTGTCACAACATTTGCTTTCTTCCTTGTCCTGTGGAGTTTCCTTTGTGTTCCAAGATATACTGAGGATGAATGGTCCAATCTCCGTAACTGCTCCCTTTAGAGCAGAAAACTGCTCTATAACTCTTAACTATGGTTTATATGAACATGCTCATTTTTATCTGACCTCAGTTGTTGTCCTTCAGTGTAGTCCTTAGTTACTGTTGTAGTGGAAAGTATTTCTCCATCAGGCAAAGTAAGACATCATACTTTTTTTTTCTGCTTTTTTTTTTCAAGTGCAGAATGGAAATAGTAATCAGATGTGTCATCTTTCCTGCCTTTTTATTAACAGTTCCATCGTGCCTATTTTGTAAAAGAACAAGATCATTGCTAGGTTTCTGTTTATTCTTCTTGTGCCTCAAACCTATTCTTGAGTCTGAGACATTCTGTTAATGCTTTTATTCCACTGTAATTTTCTTTCATTTCCCGGCATATGTTGCCTTCTTGTAGGTGTACATTTCCCTTCTTTTTATGTGTTGAGGGTTTCCTGCAGTTCCTTATGCTTCCGTTCCTATCTAGGATTTATCCCAGCATACCATCAAAATTTTGACCTGCTAACTTAGTATTTTTAAATGGTTCTCAGGTCTTAATTATCTATTGAATTTCTGTCCTGGCTGACATGATTCATATTTGGTTTCATCTTTATGAACCTTTTCTGCTCAAAACTACGTTGCTCTCGTGGCAAATAACAAATTGTTACTAGGTTATGTTCCACCTTCCCCTGAGTGGTTGATTATGTTTGGTACTGAAATCAATTCCTTCCTGTCAAGATGATGTTTAGTAAAAATTCCTTTTGTGTGCTCTGAAATACCCTGTAAATTAGACATTTCAAGGTCATTTTAATGCAGGAAGTATGAGGTCTCCAGTAGTTTAGTCTTCCAGATGGATAATGTGACTTTCTTTCTCCTCAGTGGATTATTGATTGCTTTTTAGGGGGTTAGTTCTGTTATTCTCTGAAGTGACTATTGTACCAGACATCTTCTACTTATTACTATTACTTGTTACTATTTTGTGCTTTATTTGCTAGTTCGTTAATCTGCATTTAAGACCCTTTGATTTGGAGCTATCAGAGACTTAGAAACAGATAATGGCATTTGAAACACAGAAAGTACACTATATCCTTTTTTGTCTGCTTGATCTCAGTAAGTTGTGATGAAAGATCTCAGATTTTTTTCTCCTGGATTTCAGTAATATCAACTGAATAAAATTCATACTTATAAGCAAGTCATTTCAGATCCTCTTGTTTATTTCTAGCAAATTTTCTTTTGAATGCCTTTATTTTGCACTAAACATGTTCTCAAATACTTGGTTCTTCTTTCCTTTTTTTTACTGGTTTCAAGTCTTAGTCTCCTCCAGTGCTACCTCCTCTGGGGGACCTCTGAAGGCATCTATAATCAGCAGTTTTATCCCTCTGCTTGACCCTTTCTCTGAGAAGCCTACAAGTTTTTGGCCTTTGCTTACAGTCCCAGAACGCAAGATGAAGGGTAAAAGCCTCAGTTAGCTGGTGTGTGTCTGGGGCTACAGTCTGGCCCTGGTCAGGCAGGAGAGTGAAACAGCAGACACCTCCTGCTCCTTCTGCTTCTGTCCATCAGCTGCTCCCTTTCCTACACAGATGTACAAGGGCAAACGAAATCTCCCCTTCATGTAAAAAGTACATTTGGGTTTTTTCATGAAAAGTCTATTAATTCATGGTATTCTCTCTTCTGTGGAAAAGAGGAAAGAACTCTCAAGCATTGACTCCTTAAACTACATGTTCTTGTCAGAAGAGCTCAGTGATTCAACACAGTTCTCCTCTGTGAAGTGGTGGCTGAAGCTGAGACCATTCTCATTTACATCTTTTCCTCCCAAGTTTCAGAGATGGGCATTGTTGCATTTCCCACTTGCAGTTTCTTATAACACAGCAACCTATTCCTGGTGGCCTGCTTACCCCAGTGCACGCTGCAGCAGGTGGTTCCCATCTATTCTTCTGGCTCAGGGTGATGACCCTTCCTGTTACCCAGTGCATGTAGGGGTTTTTCTGTCTGTTGGCAGCTATTGTGTGAACATAATGTACAGGAGCAGCTTGCCATCAGTGGTCAGCAGAGCGGAGAGCTGGGGCTAAAGAACAAAGTTCAGAGGTATTGATGAGGGAGCTACACTGAGGAGAAATACCCATCTCCCTTGCTGAGAAGATCCACTTAGTACAAATATCTAGTGAAGGTGGGTTCCTCTAGAAAACAGCACATACCTGGAGGTTTGTTACCACTGCAGACTTGCTTGCCAAGTGTTCTGTGCCACCCCAAAGCACAGTTATTTCCTGTGCAGGCATTGCATGGCATGGTTTATCATGAATATGTAACAGGTGTGTTTAATATATTAAAGTTTTTTAATCTTTGCTCTAACAATATGAACTTTCAGAAGTGTTTGTACTTTTTATGTCAGTAAAATATTTTATTCTTTTCAAATGGCTTTCGTGCTTTAAGGAAAAGAATTAATTGCTAGGGAGTAAAAAAAGCAGAGAACAGAGTGCTAAGCATTCTTGGTTTATTCCCAGCTGTGATTTGGGTAAGTCATTTGGGCGTCCTTTTAGAAAGCACTAACTTTACAGTGGTCAAACCTGCTGAGAGGTACCACAAATATCCCAGTCTGGGAACTCATTAATGAAAAGCCTCTAACCAAGGGGACCGTTTTGAGAATCAAAGCCTTCAAGCTGTGTCTGTGCACAAATCACTGAATCTGTGGCTCAGTAATATGTGATGAGACTCAGCAAGCACCAATGACTCAATCATTTCTTCTATCCTTTTGAAATGCTACAGCAGTATTACTTAAAAATGTACTTCGTGATAATGGTAACAGAGTTAGTTGTCAAGTTGCTTGACTCTGTGAATTTTTACTGGTTTTCAAATTGTCTCCTGTCCACTGTTTCATTCTCTGATGTTATGAAAAAAAAGAAAATTTAAATAAAAGTGCTCTTTGAAAATGTGTTGGTCACTGCATCATGGGATTTATGTTATTCCACGAGGCTGCTGTGTGGAGAAGGGACTGTGGGCTGTCACTTTGGCAGGGTCTTTGAAAACAGATTCTCTCCAGCAGCTGCTATCATTCTACAGCGTATTTCTTGCCTGTCAGAAATGCAGCACCAGAGCACTTGCTGTTTATGTCTCACACATTTGTTCTGTATTTCTTTTTGTTTTGTTTCTTCCTTTACCACAGAACAGCAAAAAAGGCTTAGTAGCCTGGCAGGTATGATGTGAAAGGTCTGCTACCCCCCAGCTGCTGCCTCTGCTGGAGCAAAGCTGCTGCTTTGATAGCTTGTGGGGTACTTTTAGCAAACGCACTGCCCAGAAACTGCAAAGAAATACACCAAACACCTAAATTACTCATCTGTTTGTCCTAAATCATAAAATTTACCAACCTTTTAAACACAAATCCTTCAGTACTGAGTTTTGCAGGGCATAGTTGTGTTTGCTCAAGGTGCCAGCAGATCAATGCTATGCACGAGCCTTTCCTCCGCTGTCTGCCCCTATCAGACTTCTGTACATTTAATGGCTTTGGGCAGGATGGTGATGTGCATGTGAATAAACATATCTTTCTCTCTTCAATGCATGCAGTGATGTAAAAACTATCAGATTTGCAGAAGTCTTGATGAGGCAGACTAAAATTGCAGATGTTTCCTCTCCAGGAAATCCACATAGGAAAAATCCTTGACTAAGGGTTTCTGTGCTACAGCTCTGCAGAGCTTCAGAGCAACCTGAAGTCCTTTGGTGATGCCTGCTGTTACCTCTGGGTGTCAGCTGGGCAGTGTCAAGGAATTCCAGTTTGGAAGCAAGGCAATCTGAAGAAATTAGTTATTTCCCTCCATCTTTATGCAGACTCCTGTGCAATCATGTCATATGTGTGCTTAAACAACATTTGTTGTTTACACACTCTGATTAGAGCATGGAAATGAATTGGAAACATTATACACTGTCTGCAACAAATGGGATTGTCAGACAGGTGACTGCAAGCTGTTAAAAAGTAGTGCACCACTACCACATACCATGTTCCTTTAGGCTGAAATCAGCAGAAAAAGATGTACAGGAGACTGTATCACTGGTGCTTTTTGATGAAGACTGACATTGTAGAGTTACTAATTAGTCAAAAGAAACAATTCTTGATACCAAAATTTTCCGTTGTCTTATATGACAGCTGAGACTGTTGTGAGATGTGTGATGGTACCTACCTGAGAGATGCTCGCCTGCTTTGGCTGGCATCAGGCATTTTCTTGGGAGATTTCCTTCAGTCTAGCTGCTAAGCACAGCCAGCAGTGACACAGTCTGTCTCATCAACTACTTGCTAGGATTTCTGCCTTAGAAGAGCAGAATATGGTGATGTTGTGAAATGCTGGGATGAGGTAAAAATCCCCCATTGTCATTTCCAGATTCAGTGCCAGACAGATTAGTTTCTGATAAAGTTGATTCAGCACTTCTACGGGACAAGCCGGTTCAGGAGACAGTGCCAAGTGAGAAGAGGGCAGTGGAAGAAAAGAGAAGCACTGTCAAGAGCCCTCACCACATGGCTGATACCTCTGTCGATGATATTGGGATTCCACTGAGGGTAAGACAACACTGAGCATGTGGTTGATGCACAAAACCTGGGCTAGGTTCTGCCTGCCTTAGGACTGAGGGAACTCACTAAAGCTGCAGAGATTTAAGGGAAGATCGAATTCTAGTTCCAATATATTTTATGATGAATTATTCCATTTGCTATCTATGACCCGTTTCAGCTGCCTCAGGGGAAAGAAAATTAAAAATTAGTATTTCTTCTCACAATATGTGAAAATAATGTTTTCTGCTCCTCTGTTTCCTTCCCATCTAGCAGCTAAAGGAGAGTTTTGTCTCATTTTAGCCATCTTAGAGGCAGATACCTCTTTTATTTGTGATTACATTAATTCAGTGTTCAGGGGAAATTATGGAAAGAATTATTAACCTATTCTTACAACTAGTGTCTGGAATGACTTAAACACTCAATGTTTCTAACTGTCCACTGAATACTTAGGAAATGGGTATGTATGACTAAAATAGGCAAGACGTTTAATTTTAGATGTCAAACCAGATTAATATACAAAACATTTCATACTATCTGTAGTTCTGCAGAGGTTACAACCTACCTCTGCAAAGCTTGTACATTATTAGTTACTTGAGTGAAACCTCGTATGAGATGATATATCTGAGTGAAATAATTCATATTTCAGAATATTAATATCATACAGCTTTCACATAGCAGAGTGTAAATTTTTTTCAATGCTGGAAGATTTGTAATAACTTTGAAAGGCTGGTAAAGCCATTGTTGATTATTTCTATGTATATTTATTTTTCCAATAGAATACAGACAGATCAAAGGACTGGTACAAGACGATGTTCAAACAGATCCACAAGCTAAACAGAGGTACTGTAGCACAGATGGTTTTTATTTACTTTAAAAGACCACCTTGATGACATTTTGTTTCATTCATATGAAGAATTGTACTGGATGTTAAATAAAAGCATTTTATGTTAATTAGTGTTTGCTCTGCACCACAGAACTCAACCAATGTATTTGAAATCTCTGAAGTCAAAGGTGAGAGAACAGCAAAGTCCAAAGAAAGGTCTGAGTTGTTCTGAAAGGTGAACTGCAATGCCCTCATGAAATCAAGTGTGCTATTTGAGACCAGAAAAGCCAATAATAATTCCATACTTAGAGAAAATAGATCCCTGAACTCCAGTTTTACCAGCTAACCCAATCTACACACTTTTAAAATACAGTAGGTTATCCCTGAAACTTCTCTGTGCATAAGAGGAAACTTTTTACACTGTTAAGTTTTAGTACCTGCACAACCAAGCGTGATTGGAAGTTCACTGAATCCAGTGGAAAGGTTTCCATTAATTTTTGGTGAATTCAAAATCTGAACTCTGCTTTTTCAAAACCCTTATCTTTCTCCTTTAAAAACCTAGAATTGTGGTGAGGGCTTCCAAACTTTGTAGTGGTACACTCTCAGGGGATTCCCACCTTGGGGCACTTCCGTGCCTGACTGCTGATACCTTCACATTTTTCTTCTGTGTGAGAAATGGCTGCAGTAGCATTTGCAAACTGAACCCTCTGAACAGCCTGACACGCAGGCAAGCGCAGCTCAGATCGGTGCTTCTGTAACAAAATGTGGAGCATGCAAAACTGGAGCTGTATTTGCTGCTGCAGGTGCTGTCCTGATGAGCTTTATGCATAGATAAATGCTGTGCTGTATGGATGGAATGAGGAGGGGTTGAACTATTTCCTAATCCTACTGCTCCTAACAGAGGTTCTTTAGCTCAGCTCAGATGTTCGTCATGCTCAGATGGAGGAGAATGAGTTCAGTCCCCTCGGCTTCCAGGATCTCTCACAAGGCCCAGACATGCAAGGCAGCAACGAACAAAGAGGCATTCTAGGTTGTGTCATGCTAGAACATCAGCACGAGAGGGACTGTTCTGCAGTCAGCTTGAATGGATTCTTGGCTCGCCCTTCTTCCCCTTTAAATCTGTCCTCTCTGTTCTTTTTTGCAAATCATGTTCCTCTCCTTAGACAATCCTGAAGAAAACCCTTATTGCCCTACCTACATATTTCCTGAACTTCCTGAAATCCAGCAAAAAACTGAAGGTACCAGAAGTTTAGTCAGAGTATCTGTTGTCTTGTGCTTTGAGTTAACTGTACTATAGTGCCCTAATAGTAACTAGATTCAGGTTCTAGCTTTCTGTTACACTGCCTGGAAATTCAGTTATGCCCAGTATACCTTCTCGTGTGATGCATAAAATAACTAAATCTTTGCTAATCCATTAATCTTTTTTTAAAATATGATACCGTCTACCCTAGTGTTATTAAAGTAGGGAATAAAATCATATGGTGATAGAAGTTGGGGGATGAAGCAGAACCTCCACTTCATTGTGGATAGTCTCAAAATCCACTGCTTTTCTCTGCTGCAGAAGACAATCCTTATTCTCCTACATACCAGTTTCCTGCGTCTACTCCTAGTCCTATCTCTGAAGGTAATAATAAAGGTCCATATATCTTTTTCTGCACAAATGCTGCCTTATCCATTTATTTTCTTCCCGGAGTTTTTTCTAGTTGCTGAGCATTATGCTGCCTCATAATGATTTGCTGCACTCTAAGCATTGCCTTGACTGTATGATGCCTTTTTGGCTTTGCAGTGCTCCTCTGGCTTTGTAACTAGTATTTGACTAATGCTGCACACTTGGGGTTTGCTTGGTTTTATGCGCTTATCAGTTGTGTGTGCAGTGATTATTTAACATGTCTAGATTGCTGACTTTACATGTAAAGATACAGTTTAACTGAGATTTCTCCCTCCTTTCAAATCAATAAATTCCATTAATTATTTGCTTCTGGTTTTTAATATTAACATAGTATTAGGGCCAGACCCAGAATGTCACTGAAGCATATTGGTAAAAAGGCTCCTTGCTTCAGTGGGTTTTGGATCAGTCCCTCAGTGTACTCTTTTAAAATAAAAATAACTTGGTAACATAGGTTCAGGGCTGGTCTTAGGTGCACTTGGCATATCTAGGCAAGGACAGAGTTTGGTCTCATCAGCACATCTTGCAACTTGAAATAACACTGTCTTTACCTTATCTCTTCATGTGCTCAGCAGATTCATTTAAACTTCATATTCAAATCAGAATACTTTGCAATCATATTTCAGGCATGGTGAAATAGCATCTGTTGCAGTGATAATTGTGTGACTGTGCAAAATACTTATATATGAGAAATACTGGAATCTGCTGCACACATTGGGTGTACAGACATCTCCTGATTGGGAAGTTGTTGGTAGCAGCCTTGATGACGTAGTGCTTTGGTGACACTTTAGATCCTTAGGAACTTGCCTACTTAGCCTGTGCCTCAAGCCAACCCTGGTGAGACTATTAATTAACCATTTTATTCAATGTTTGTATTAAATACCTGGTGGGTATTGTGTAAGAAGAAAGCATGCAATATGAGCTGAGATGCTCAAAGAAGGCAAGGAAATGTAAGGTGCATTTCACTGTTAAAATGAATGTGGATGAAGTGTCATACAGGTATTTAAGACACTTGATAATTTCCTGGTGAAACATAGTAGG
>QWTY01012956.1:0-22458 GCA_008033365.1 Pseudorectes ferrugineus
TTCGTGCCTTTCCCTGGAGTCCTGTCACTGGTCACCAGAGAGAAGAGATCAGTGCCTGCCCCTCCGCTTCCCCTCACGAGGAAGTTGTAACTGCAATGAGGTCTCCCCTCAGTCTCCTCCTCTCCAGGCTGAACAGCCCAAGTGACCTCAGCCGCTCCTCATACGGCTTCCCCTCAAGGCCCTTCATCATCTTTGTTGCCCTCTTTTGGATGCTCTCTAACAGCTTAATATCTTTCTGATCTTGTGCTCATTCAGCAGAAGACTTTCCATGTCTTTACAAAGGACTTTAAATTAATACATTACACAGGTGTGGTAAAATACCTGTACCTGAGACTTGTGCAATTTTATGTCTACTCCACCTTTGAGCAGAATTGTTCTGAGTTTAGCATGGAAGATTTTACTGGTACCCTTTATTTCCAGATTGGCCATTAATAGCTTGTGTAGTATATAAGCACTTTTCTCAGTTAATGGAATACATGGTGTTGGAGGTGGTGCATAAGGGCAATCAGTGTGGCTTGGAAGAAGCAGGGACAGGAGCAGGTGAGAGGAGAGGGCTCGGCTGCAGAAGCAGGTAAAGCAGGGGGAATATGGACCATGTCTGTTTGGGGGTATAGTGGGGTCAAGAGCTCAGTTGAGAACAATAGAGGGATTAATACTGAGCAAGATACTGAAGACTTGGAAGCAGCAACGTTTTTCAGAGGTGGAATGTGTTAGTCAGTGAAGGGGATATCCAAGGGTGAAGTGAAGAATGAGAATGTGTCTAGAGAACTTTAGTGCACGTGAGAGAGTGAGGGAGGGGGACACCTGCACAGAAGTGGAATGAAGACAGGGCTGAGCCTGTGTTTGGAGAAGGCAAATAATGAGGAAATGGAAGGTAGTGTCTGGAATGAGGTGAGCTGGGGAGTTGTGGAAGTCCAGGAAATAAAAATGGGAGAGGGTGGTTCCCAAGGGAGCTTGGCAGGGAAACAGAGGAAGCAGAGCTCTTTGGCTCCCTATCAACAACTTTGAAATAGAATTTTTATTTTTCCTTTAAAGGTGTCCACACCAACATGTCTGTCTCATTAGAACAGATGCTTTGAAATTACATGTAATGTCAGATTTTATGTTTTGCTCTGTGGATATTTAATTTTTTATTATTTAATTTTAAAGGAAGTCAGCCCTTTTCTAACTGCAGGGTCATCTCACCCTTGATCAGTGCATTTGAATTCCAAGCTGGTAATGTTACAAATAGAAAGCATAAACAACTGATGGCAATGATGTGCCTCAAAAATACTGTTAATATTCATGTATTGCAGAACCTACTGTCTAGCTAACAAGACTTTTCAGTTTCAGTTTTTCAAGTTTCAGTTTGAATTCCTTGGGCTATGGCTGTGCAGTAAAACATTTTTCCCTGAATGTTTTTGAGTGCCTTCTTACAGTGCTGAAATGGTAGTTTCAAAAACAAAGGAATCTGCTGTTCTCTGCTCATGTTCCATCTGTTCCTGGAGCTGCATTTTCTTGGTATAGTATTTTTCTTAACCGGCAGCATTTTGATTTAAACCGAACATGAAGATTTCATAGTACAGGTTTTCTGTTTAAAATTCAGAGGAATTAAGTGAAGAGTCACATTTCATAGTTCTAAAAGAAAAGTGTTATACATAACTGAGTGCACAGGTATAACAAGTACTGTTTGCTGTTATGCAAAGCATCAACAGGAGCAGCTTTAGGGGGCTGATAATGGCAATGATTCCAATTCTGAGTTTCCCTTTGGTTGGCAGGGAGGAACAATTTGGTGTCTTGGGTGAAATATTCAATTTCCATTTTTGTTCTCATTGCTACTGACTTGGGAAAAAATAATACAAAATGCATTGGTAGCTCACTTAGGGAAGACAGAAAAATGTGTCACCCTTCTGTCTGTTGGAAGGCTCTGCTTGACAGTGAGAAAGCATACTATGTTTTCTGTTTATTTTCATCTTAAACTGACTAACTAAGATTTAAAGCCAGGCACAAGCTTCTGACAGAAGTAATTTTCAACACCCCTGCCTGCTGGGTGTTGCTTAAGATGTCTCCTGAGACAGTATGGCAAAGACTGGGGTCTCGGACCTTTGCACATTGAAGTTGGTACTTGTACACTGGGTCCCCCCTCACAGAAGCAGATGGATGCAGAAGTAGAGTATGCAGTGCAGATATTTTTCCTCAGTATGTTTCCCTCTTTTCCTTTGCGTGTTTTTCTTACCTCTTCCATTCTTTTTCTGCCTTACAGAGTGCTAGAGCAGCTGTGCATATGTGGTCTTCATCCCTATAAAAAATGGATGTGGGACAGGCTGTTACTGGTTTCTGTTGCAGAGGGACAAAGACACAGTCTTGTAAAGTGTGTAGAAAAAAGTGGAATTCAGCTAGAGAGAAGAGTACATGTACCCAATACCGTATCTGCTTGGTGTCGCTGACGTTTCATCCAGAATTATTCCCTTAGCAAAGACCACTTTTATAGATAGGATGGTGGAAGTTATGTGCCTGCTCTAATGTAGCCTGGTGAGTTTTAGCTTTTCTGTGGTGGTGCATGTTTTTTTGGGGAAGGGGGTAGAAGGATGTTGATTTGGTTTTGTTTTGTTAACAGTTTAGGAGAACTGGATTTTGAGTCCATGTGTTAAACCATTACATTGCAAGATTGTTTCGAGGCACACTTGTAAAACCATTCTTTATCTTTTGGTGTAAAATTTCTTGACTTGGGATTATTGAGGAGTTTGTATGCAAATACACCTTGAACATTTCCTGGTTCAAAGGTTCTTCTGTATTGTGTGCTGATAAAGGTAAAATGTGGAAGAACTGAATGTATGACCAAGGCTTGAGTCACTGACAGATTTCATCTTCAGTATCTCGTTTTGCAGCTCAGTCCGTCTCTGACTGAAGTGGTGAAACAGACTTCAGCAAGAACTGAGAATGTCTAAACCTGTTCATAGTTACAAATGTTTTTCCCCTTAAACTTGAAAGACCTGCCTGGTGACTCTTTGGTATTGAAATCCCACCCTGGCACAGGAACGCTGATGAAACTGGTGTGTTGATTTTGGCACTTGCATAAATAACCTCCTTGGAATGTTTTCCAGTTTATATGCTTTTGTTAATGAGTCTTTACAACCTGCAGAGATCTGGTAATGTGTCCTTCCTGGCTCTGAGGTATATTGTGAGAATTATTACTCTGTTAGGTAAAACTAGAGGATTTTGGGGGTTTTTTTGCAATAACTGTGCTTTTTAAATTTTAATTTTTTAGAACAGGGTGGGACCACTTTGTTTTTTCTGATTTTAACTTTTGATGTCTGTCCCTTCCCTCGTTTGTGTAGAAGTATGTGTGTCTGAGAGGAAAAAAAAAGGCACTAAGGAAAAGTGCAGGAATACTTGAGTCAGAGGGCTAAGAAACTGTCTTGGTGAGCTCCTCTCCTACTATTCACCAGTGGTGCAGGAGGTGTTGAAGTGAGTTTACTGAAGATTTTCCTAGCCAATTTAAAGTTAATAGTAACAACAGAATAATAGTTGATGGTAGTGAATTGGGCAGTTTTTTCCACCCCTAAATGTATTCTGTGCTTGCAGTTAAAGAATTAGTATACTTTATGTGGAGCCAAGGAAAATTCTGACTTTATTTTCTTTGAACCCAAACAGAATTTTGGATATGGCACTGGAAAAGATTTTACAACACAAGAGGAACTGTGTTTAAATTACCACTATATTTATCAGACTTGTTTAAGTTGGTGAGAGTTTTTGATGTTGACAGCTGTTTTGAGAGTTGAATAAAAAAGATGCGTCACTGGACTTTTAGCTAGTCACACGACAACTGAAGACTAATCCTTACAGTATTTGTCATAATGTAATTTTTTTGTATTGCTTATAGCTGTGTGAAAGATGCTAACTGGTAAAGGACAGAAGAATTGATTCATAGCTTTTGAGTAGTAAACAGATGCTGGTATCTACTTGAGAGTCATCAGAAACACCAGCAGAAAAGCGATGTGTTAAGACTTGTAGTTCTGGAGGACTGTTTAAGATGGACTAGTAGTGGTATATGAATGGCAAAAAAGCAGGAGGGTGAAATGCTAAATGCTGGTCATGATGAGAACATAGAGGGGAGTTTTAGCAACCAAGCTGGCATCCTGTCTATGTGTGTCCAAGCCTTACTGCTTCTCCATAATGAGGAAGCTGTTAGGAAGATGAGCCTCAGACGGAGATAGAAGAAAAGAGCTATAAGATCATCTGTTAAAGGGTTTAAGGGTTAAAGGTTTGTGTGGAACCCAGAGGCCTCCTAGTGATGCTCATCCTCTCATTCAAGCCCATCTGAATGCAGTTTTGTTCCATCTTCATAGTATCAATGATGTTAAAATTAGCACTTCATAGAAATGACCATTTACTGCCTGACTGACGTGTGGGTTTTGTTTTTGTGGTTTTCCTTCTGGTTTTTACCTAGGCTTACTGTTCTTTGGAGTTGGTGTGATGTGACAAGTCAATAACCCTTAAACTAAAGTTGCTAAAATGAACTAAGTCTCAGGAGTATGACTTAGGCATGCACAACTCACGTGAGATCTTCTCCTGATGTCCTGCTCACTACAGAAGAACGTGAGGACTTCTTTAAGCCTCCAGTCCTTGGAACAGTTACTCACGTGCCTAGAACGAAGCACATGCTTGTCCCCATTGAGTGGAGTCTGTGCTAGAAATGAAGTGTGTGCTTAACTGGTGAATGGGCTTGTGGCCTCAGCTGTGTCCTTGGTGCGTGTGCGGTGGTTTGGCACAGTCTGTTGTGAGCATGTGACCCTTGGAAAGCATGGCTCTTCCTCAGTTAACAACTCTGAGCCAAACCAGCGACGTTCTGATGCCGTGTGACTTCGTGGTGGCCACAACAGTGTTTTCCTTTCCGCATGCCGTGTAGTGTGTGCACTTTGCCTCCGTGGTACTGCTTCATGTTGAGGTTTTCAAACACTAGACCTGATGTCTTTCTGTACTGCTGGATGGGTGCCATCTTTGTTTGAAATGACAAAGATTTTAGTTGATTTTTAACTCTCAGCTTGTCTTTTTTTTCTTTGTGATGTCTCACTCGATGCTGCTTGTTAAATGCTGTCTGCATTTTCTAAAAACAGTTTCATTAAAAAAATTCAGTGTCTCTTTTTTAGCTACCCTACTACCCTATTAAAATAAAAGGTCTTCACTACCTTTGAATGAAACAACCTTTGAACAACAGCCTGTTGACTGATAGACAGCAAAGTTAAATTAACTGAAGTTTAAATTATTAAGAAGTTACAACCCTCTTTGGCAGTAGAAGAATGTATGTTCTGTCTCCATTTGTTGGCATGCTCTTGTCCAGTATGGATAAAGAAAAATAAATTGAACATCTCTTGTATTTTCTTAATTGTTAGCCGCTTGGAAAATTTTGGGTCAGGTAAATTGATCAGCCTGTAAGTATTCTTCAGTCCATGGTTCTACTATTACCTTTCATTAAACTGCTTTAAATGCATGATGACTCAGGCTGTCCCGATTCCACTGCTGCATTTTTCCATTGTCAGAAGTATAGAAGTTTTGGTCTCATCAGGGCTGCATGGCTTTACTTTGTTTGTTTGGCTAACCTGTTTGGATCTCCATGCTCCAAGACTGAGTAACGCAAACTTCATTTGTGAAAAGGGAACACTTTGTGCACACTGAGGGCATCACTTGCCAGCTCATCAACATTCCCTAATTGTATTTCTTGCTTTTCAGAGCTCCTCATGTTAGAAACACCGATTAGACACTTAGTGTGTATATTTTTTTTTTTAATATCACACTGTGTTCTGTGAATGTGTGAAGGCACATTTTTTAAGAATTTATACACTCTTTAAAGTGAATAGCAGAATTCTTGCACTAAGAAATGTTTGCGTACTATTTGAGTGCTGGTTTCTAAGGGCTTTGATTCACAAGCTAAAATGGCTTGCAAGGTTCATGCTTTTGTTGTACACACAGGGCCGGGAAAGCTGATAATCTCGTGAAATAGCTGCATCTTAGGAGTGCAGTGATTTAAGGGAAATATCACAGATTCTCTTTTGTCAAGAAGGTAGTGCTTTAACTTTGTGCTGTAAATAGCTTGTGAATCAGAAGCCTTGAGCAGCTGATGGCTGTTTTCTTCTGTTAAAAAGCATTTATGATACAAAGGAAGGTGAGTGGGATATAAATGCTCCATTTGTTTGTTTTATTTTGTAAGTCACAATTGCATCCTTTAAAAGTGGCTTTTTCCTTAGTAAATAGTGTAGGTTAAATCAACACTATTTTTACTTTGACTAGTTAAAATATTCTGTGCTATTTGTCTACAATCTCAGTCTTGGGTTTGGACTGAACTGTGAGTTTTGCAAAGACACAACTGACAGTTAACAAGAACACAATAATTTTAGCTTAGTTTGGGGGACTCCTGGCCAAGGTGTAGTTACATATTGGCTACAGCGTGAGAGGAGAATCTTTAGATATATGTCACTATAGAAGTCCTCTAATATTTGAACTGATATTTTCCACTGTGTTTAGTTTGGAATCTAACTCTATAGTTAGATTCTAAGTCCGCTTAACTTGAAAGCTTCCAATGGCATTGGGATATTTTGCCTCTAATACTTGGAGTAAGAGAAGAAAAATCTTTTTTCCTATTCTTATGGTGAGTTTTGGAACTGGCAAACAAACAACAGGGCTTTTTGGAACTCTGTAGGATAAGCAAGCAAAGGTAAGTTTCTTTTGTTAATAGGAACAAAGAGTTACTTGAAGCAGCTTTTGAGTTGCTACAACTGATAATCTTCCTGTTTAAAGTAGTTCTCTCTGGAACATAAAGTTGGAATGAGGTTTTTTTAATCAAATGTGGAGGGTTTATTTTTCTGAAAACAGCTACTTTTGGTGCAAAATTTAGATTTTTAAAGGTAAAACTGAAAAATCCCATCTTTTGCACCCAAAAAACTAATTAGCTTGAGAATGCAAATGCTTATATTTGGATAAATTGATAGGAACAGAGGATATTAGATTAAAATAGATTAAAGAAGGCCAGTTCATGTGGGAATCATCTTGAAATTAGGTGCTTCTAATGAATCAGGGCATCAAAGATTTTACTCAGTCTTCTGCTTCTAGTGAACTCTTCATTAATCTTTGTGGACTCAATAAATTTTGGGAGTTGATTGGTGTATTTAGCATTTCGCCTTGCTTCAAGCCCCATTGCACTTGCTTGGATATAAAGTTGCCGTGAGGAAAGAAAGAATTAATATGTAAAACGTAGAGCTAGAAAAAGTTGACTGTAGGGTTTTTTGTGAATGTTGGGCACAGAGTAGCTTCTGTGTGGTTACTGGTTTCTTCCGGGTGTGGAAGGCTCTGAAAGGTAGCTAGAATGTGACCTGTATGTACAGATATCCATTATTTGCAGATACAGATGTTCCAGAGGCTGCTCCAACAGACTTGCTTCAGGTCAGACTTCTTCTAAAGTGACACTTGTTTGCAGTCTGTACCTCTGGGGGAAGTGTCTGGCAGGCATTGTAACTTGAATGTGCTGTGACACACTCCGTGACCCGTACTGCATGCCTTTGTTACACTATGGTACTGCAACAAAACCAGACTTGCTTTTATTTTCCCCCCTCTCTTCTCAAATGTAGGTTGGGGGCTGCTGCAGTCTTAACGTCTTTTCTGTACGTGACAACAGATTATCTCGAATTCCCTCTGAAATTTCACAGGCCACTGAACTTCATGTCCTGGATGTTGCTGGAAACAGGCAAGAGATTTTTGTATTTTCATGTTCTTTTGCTATATTTACTTAATTTTTTTTGATAGCAAAAGATATTATGTCTAAGAACAGAGTAATAAAAAACTAGTTATGACATTCATGTTAGTGTTACTGTTGAAATTGTCAAAGTAGTCATCCCCCTGGGCCAAAAGTAGCATAAATTGTGTGTTGCCATGAGTGTGATTTTTGGATTACTTTGACCCTGAGGAAAAGATTGGATTTAAAAAAAACCCCTCTGGATTCGTATATTTCTGAATCAAAACTGAGAATCTAGGCAATGGATAGAGCTTCAGGTGAAGCTACCAAGCCATAATGTCAAGTGGCACTAATATTGGGTGTCTTATCTTCATGATACAGTGTGAGTAACAAGGAAAGCCACTTCGACCTTGCAGCTTCTCATGACTCTTAGTGCTTCAAACATCAACATGCAAAACAAGTGGATTAAACCATAAACCAGGAAATTAGTTCAGTTGCTTAGTAGGAAGTTAAATGAAAAAAAAAAAAAAACCAAAATGGAAGAAAAGCGAATGGCATCTCATCCATGCAATATAATTGTCTCACAGGCACTTGCATATTTCTGTTCTGGCCACTGTTTACATGTAAGGCTCCTGACGGGAAGCAGCTGTCTGCCTTCCAGGGCACTTTACTGCAGTTAAGAAAGCTCAGCATAGTTTTACCTGTTATTCACAGCTTCAGAGGATTATGGTATAAAGTTATGCTGCAGTTTTTGGTTTTTTTTTTTTAAAGAATGGAGTAGTTGGAATTGATGACTACTGCAATGCCTTCTATTAGAGGCATTAAATACAATCCTATTTGTTCCAACTCAGCGATGTATACTTACTTGAGTTGCCTTCATGACCATCTATTAAGTCTCCTAGAGATTGCCCTGACTTTTTTACTTTGCTTTTTTGAACTAGGCTGACGTATCTTCCTATTTCACTGACTACCTTAAAGCTGAAGGCTTTGTGGTTGTCTGATAACCAGTCCCAACCTCTGCTGACGTTTCAGACTGACACAGACCCTGAAACAGGAGAAAAGATTTTAACATGTGTATTACTTCCTCAAATGCCTTCTGAGCCTGGTTGCCAAGGTAAGTGCCTAGAGTCAGCTTTTCATTATGTATAGAAGTATTACTTCCTTGTTTACTGAGTTGTCCCATAAAGGTTTGTAAAACATGCATAAGCTCTAGTGAACAAAGTAGCAAGTTCTGGTTGAATTTTCAATATTAAACTAATTTTTTTTCTGTTATCCTATTAGTCTTCAGAAGACTTGAAAACTTGGCACTGAGTGTTACTGAAAATACAGTGACAGCAGCTACAATAAATAAAATACAGATCTGTAAGAAAAAGAGTTACTCATATCACTATCTGAGGCTTGCCAATGGGCTAAGTAGTGGTGTCCGTATTTGTGTACATTGGTTATACATCTTAAAAATATATATATATATGGTAAAATGGTGGCTTTCCAACTGCAATCTCTTTACCAGCAAAATAAATTGCATAGCTAATAGTAAACAGTAGACTTTTTAATTTTTAGCAAGCTAATTTTCTTTCAAGCAAAAGTGCTGTACAGTAACTTTATTATATTCATTAACAAGTGTAGAATTGCAGTATAAGTTGCTTTTCCCTTTTGTGCTCAAACTTGCCTCTGGGTCAGGTGGAACCATAAACTCTTTTGTTGGCTGTGTTGCTGCTCCGGTAACTTCTGAATGTTTTTTGTCCTCAAGCTTTTAAAGCTGTGTGTGAACATTCAAGGGGATTCATCTGAGCTAATATTTAAATTTCTGCTGTAATGACTGGAGAGTAATTTATCCCATCCAAGAATGGACTTTTAAAAGAAAGTTGTGTGGATTCTTCTCCACTGAGTACAAAAGGGCCTGAGGAGAAAAGTTCAGCTGTGGGTATCTGTATTGTAGGTAGCCAGACTTAATTCCAGTGTTTCAATCGTATATGGCTGGAGCAAATAGAAACCATTAAAGCAGTAGGAGTGTAGAAATGTCTCTGTTTTCAGCTTCTGGATTTTAAGAATAATTAAGAATTAAAATAAATAAATTAATTAACCCCTTTAGAATTAGAGATTAAGCTAGTTCAAGAAGAGTGAGGATGACTTGACTTTCTCTAAAGTCCGTACTACTAGAAATTAGATTTCCTCCTCTCTAGATGAATCTCCTGGCTTCAAGGGTAGAAGGCTTGAATTAAGATTGTTGGATGTGTATGCCTAGCAATACTGAAAGGATGAGGTTAGTAAAAGCAAAGGTCCTATGTTATGGAATGCCATTTAGGAAACTGGCTAATGTCAGCTGGCAGCCGTATTCCACAAGAAAAGCCTGTACAGTGGCAAGTATATTAAATTATATAATCAGTACTCTGAAACAGTCCAAGTACAGAAATACCTAATTTATACAGAAACTATTTAGTGTATGTACTTGATAACAGAAAACTAACGCAAGTTCTGTTTTCTTCCAAAAACTGCTGCTGAAGAAATAGCCAGTTGTAAGTCTTGGATAAGTGATTGTTCAGGTATTGGAATTATAAGCAATATAGCATGTTGATTGTGTGACTTCAAGTGCATGTTGCTGTGACTCTTGAGTTACATTTTCCTGTTCTAACAGATAACCTACCACGATGTGGTGCATTGGAGAGTTTGGTAAATGAAGTGTCAGATGAAACGTGGAATGAGCGGGCAGTGAATAGAGTCAGTGCGATTCGCTTTTTAGAAGATGAAAAAGATGAAGAGGAAAATGAAATGGTATGTTTTCCAAGCCTTTGGATACCTCCAGACACTGTGACATTAATGCAAAAGTATAAAAAGTCTCTGAGCATTCTTGCTATAAATGTTTCAGCTCGGACTGCATGCTTTGTGTGTACATTTGGAGAAGAAACTGTTCATGTTGGCTGCTGAAACTTTTTATGTTGACTTTAAATGACTTTGTTTTTTCTGCTTTGAATATAACTTTTATATTCTGATGCAGGACAGTCTTCTGTTTTGCTTTGTTTTCCTCTGTCTGGTCAGGATGTTTTCTTTCCAGAAAGAAGATAGGATCTTTCTCTGCATCTGTGAAGCTTTACTGCCTGAAAGTATATAGGGTCTAATTTAGGATTCCAGCACTCTGGCATGTGTCTCCATTAAGCTTGCTATTGTTTGTCTTTCTAATTTCTATTTCCAATCTCTTTCTTGCTCTCTCTCATTCTTTTTTTTTTTAACTCCACCATTTGCATTGAAACAACCATAGTGTCCATAAACAGCAGGAATGTTGCTCATTAGTTTCCCACTTAAACAAAGGATGTGGGAACATCTGTCACTGTACTTATAAGACCTCTCCATTAAGTTGGGCTCTGCATGTCCTGAAGATCAAAACACAACATGATCTGTAGTTTTACAAGCTTTTATTAACAATTAAAACTCTTTGTAAAGATTAAGACTGCTTCAGTCACGTTTTCAACATGCTTCTCTGATGCTCTAAAAAGTTGCTGGTGGTCCTCATTAGATCTCAGCTTGCGATACTTCAGGGCACTGTCTGGATTGTTTTAGTTTAAAAAGTGACTATAAAAACTCTTATTGTAGTATGGAAATGAACAAGTAAGGTAGCTGCTTACTCCAAAGCTGCAGAAACAAAATGTCTCTTAACAGGCAACGTTCACTGACTGATAGGGAGTTGAGAATGATGCTGCTTAACAGCCATGCCAACCTGAGAATGTCCATACAGTAGTGAGGGCTCAGGTGTTGAAGATAACTGCTTTCAGTCATGGTATTACAGCCTGATTTGAGGCAAGAACCTTTCTAGGGGAAAAAAGTTTATGATATTACTGAGGAGAAGGAAGGGCAGATTTCCGAAGCAGTCTTGACCAAAGCACCCACTTATGGGTCATCAATTCTGCTGTACTCTGCACAGTTTACATGCATGCCACTAAAAGTAAGTGCATGTATATGTGTATTATACATATATTGTATTTGTGGTGTTCTGTTGGTCTCCAGCCTGGATGCTAACCGGAGTTTCTGTAAATTTTGTTTTCCATGTAAAGGTTTCAGCACAATGGTAGACATTCTTGTGTCTAAGGTGGGAGAGAAATACTCTCTCTTCCTCTCAAGATGCTTGTTCTCAATTGACTAGAGAACCAGACTGTGTGGTGGGGCTGAAAGGCAAATGGAGCTCCACACACACACACAATTTAAAACTATAAAGAGATCTTGTGAGATTCTTTCAAAATCAGATGAATGTTTTATGTTTGAAGTGTGATCTTAAATCACTTGTATGGTTTTGGGGAGAAAAAAATCCCCAAGTATAGTTATGAAAGAATCTTCACTTCATAACTTGTAATTGTACTTCACTTGAGTGGCTTTCAGATTAGTAGTCCAAAAGAGGACAAAATTTGCTCTTAGAGACTTCTTAAAACCTCCTTCCCTGTCTTCATAAACAAGCAGCTTTTAAAGTAATGTTCATCACAGAGCATCGTAGTTTGCAAAGGAAAAGGGGGGAAAAAAAGGAAAAAAATTGATACTTAATATTTGGTATTTGAATGCTGAAGCCTTGAAAGTGTATGTTGTTTTTACAGAGAGACAAAGGCAAAACCACTTATTGCGCTGTTTATTTTTAGAGAACACTTCTAAGGCGAGCCACTCCACACCCTGGAGAATTAAAGAACATGAAAAAGACAGTGGAGAATTTACGGAATGATATGAATGCTGCTAAAGGACTGGATTCAAACAAAAACGAGGTCAATAATGCCATTGACAGAGTGACCACTTCCGTGTAGAGTTTCATCTCCAGGTTTTACCTCCTGTGTCTTCCCCTGCTGTTGAAATGTTCCTGTCGTCTTCTGGGACCTCACTGAGCCCCTTTTTGTTTTTAACCAGAACCTGATTCATCGTCTCCATACACATGAAAAGTGCGGCCCGCTGGAAGAAAGTGCCTTATTTCATCCAGGCAGTGAACCAATAATTTCCAAATCAATATTGTAATTTTAATAGTCCTAGGCTTTTTTAAGTTTAATACACTACTGTATGCAGAATACAATATTTTTGTCTTAAACACAGGGGAAATAATGCTTTTCTTTTCCAGAGTGCTGGGATATCTTCTTCCCAGTGGCTGGATGTGCTGGTGAGAAATATAGTTTTGTGGGAAATCGATACACTTTTTTATTTTTTGGCAGCTCAGATGGTGTAAATTTTAAATTTTTGTATAGGACTTTCATAACAAGATGATGTATTTCATTTTTAAGAGAAAATTTATCTTGAGCGGTACATATTTTAGTATTTGTGGAAGAGACCAAGTTTCATGGACAACTGTATTCATTTGTTTGTACCACCCATTGTGCCTTATTGTGTCTGGTATGTCATATTAGTCTTAAATATAGCAATTCTCGAGGAAAGTGAGTAGATTTGGTCTCCTGCTTTAGATATGTTTTTCTTTTTGGACAGTAAATTTGTTGGGAATTTTACAGCAGAGAACTTATGTTTATATTACGGGATCTTAGGTTGTGAAGCACAAATGTTAGTTTTGTTGTAAACAGAATTAAGATTAAATGACCAAACTGCTATTGTTTATTACATAATGCACTCACACTTTAACTTAGTTGTAATGAAACATCTTGGTTTGGATGCCTTGTTGCATTGCAGTCACTAGAAATTCATGCTTCCATTGTTTTTTTTTAAATGTGCCATCTGTAAGATAACTTGAAAAACAACACGATAGACTTTCAGAAGCACAGTATGAAATTAGTTTTATGTATTACACAAGAAAGCATGATTCTTTAAAGTGCTTTGGTGGTTTTATAAAAATTTATAAAACCATAATAAAAACATCTTTAAAAGCTTCAGTAGATGTGATGTATCATTAAACCAGCAATTAAAGTATCTATGAATTAATGCTGTCATTGTTACTGTGTTGCACTTCAGTTGTCCAATGCTGATGTCAGGGTCTTATTAAATCTGTGGGTTCTGGTTTGTTTATAAAGGTAAGTATTAACTGAGTTGAATTCAGTAAATAACAATTTTGCAAAGCCTGATAAAGACTGATGTTGATGTCTCTGGGTTCTGTATGTGCCATGAGCTAACAAAGACCACTGACTGGTTCAGTGCAGGGACTTAAGGTACAGAGCAAAAATGTCACATATTTAGTGTTAGATAATTCAATGAACCCAAATTTCAACAAAATGAAAGACCTGAAGTTTTGTGTGGCTAACCATGCTCCTTCTGCTGAACATTTTTTCCAGTAAGTGTTGGTTGTACGAGCATATCTGGGAGAAGATAGAAAAGGAGGAGATCTGGAAAGTCATAATAACTTGTGTTCAAATTAATACCTGCAATATGTGATAATTTTTCTTTAAATTTTCCTTTGAAGCTTTTACAAAAGGCACTGTGGTCTGTTTGATACTGAACAAGTAGGAGTTTCAAGCCGTCTGCATTCAAATCTAACCTGGCAAAATACATTAGTTTTCATTTCTCATCCCAAAGATTCGTCATTTAAGCTTCAAGACAGGAGAGTGCTGGAGGTTTGTAGGTGTTATGTCAGTTCAGTGGTAGTGCAGTTTTATTCTCCCCAAGGGAGATTTCTCCTGGTTATTCTTGGTAAGCTGCTGTTAAAATAAAACCAAAAAGAAAATCAGGTTTTGGTACAGCTGACTCCAGCCTTGGGTAGAATTTTCTTTTTAAAGTACTTACTGGAATTGACACAACAAAAGTTTAAAAACATAGGAAACCCTGTACCCAGAGTCCACATAAACCGCAACAAACCCATTTGAGATGAAAAGAAGTTCCTAAAAAAGACAGTTCCTAAAAAAGCCAAAGGCAGCAAGACTCTGTGATGCCAGTTTCTCATTTGGAGGCCGTGGTTTGTTTTTAGTGTCTGCTCCATCAGCAAGATGAATGTGTAAAGACTGGATTTGGGCCTGGCCTGACATGCCACCAGATGAAAATAATTAACTGCCCTTGTGCACCTACTCCCTCCTGCTGCAGTCAGAACAAGATGTAAATCTTGTCACAGCTCTGTGATATGAGCTGTGTCGCTCGGCCGTTGCTTTTCGTACATTCCAGCAGGCTCGTGGAGACTGCTGCAGCCCACAAACTCACCACAAGACAAGCACTGCTTGCTGCATCCACTTTGGAACAAAGTAACTGGTCAGCAGTCAATATTTTTTACTTTGGTGATTTTTTGAAGGGTTTTTTTTTTGGTAATAGTGGAAGGAATATTTGTTGCGGTTTCTTTGGCTACAGATAAGTAAGTGGGTGATCCAGGCTGGTTGCCTTCATTTGGGATGGTTTCACATTCCTGCACCCAAGGGTGGCTGGTATCGTTTCCTTGTGGCCGTCTCGGCCAAAGATGGGTGGTATGAATTGCATATTGAAGGTGTTTGCCTCCACTCAGTTGTAAAAGAAAATAAATTGAGCTCAGACTAGAATCCAACAATTGCTTAGTGAGAGGTTAGAGGAGCTGAAGTCCATCATGAGACCAGCCAGCTACCATCCCCAGAGCAGTGTTGGCGTTCCTTGCTTTTCCCTGCCATCTGTCTTCACTTTGTTAACCTGTGTAGTGGAAGTTTGGATTTTTGTTATGTTTTTCAGTGAGTGTCTGGGGAGAGATAAAGGAGGAGGTGCATTTTTCAATCTTCTACACTAATACTGTGTAGCACTGTATCTCGTTAATGTCTTTAGTTTATGCTTTTTGGTGAGGCAATTTGAGATTCTGCTGTGCTGCAGGTAGTTCAGCAGTGAATACAAGGTAGTGTAGTGTTTGAGTCTGGCAGTAAGTGTAATTTCCAGGCTACACCTTGCGGTATGGCAACAGCTGCCAGTGGTATGGAATAATAGCAGATGAAGTGCTGTTCTTCAGGGCTGACAAGATGCTTGGATACTCGCTGTGCAAACAGAGACAAGTGGCTACCCTCTCTCCATTCCTAATGCTCGTTCAGAGCGACTTGCATGTCATTCCACTTGATCAAACCTCCATCAGCTTAGACCTCAGAAGTCCCTCTGATCTCTTGAGTGATCCATGTGTATGCCATTTTATAGAGTGGTTGAGGTACGCTTCTCCTCCCAACAGCGTTGATAACATTCCAAGCAGTTTTAACTGTTTTATAGCCAGAAAAAGCTGATGACACATGTTCTGATGAAGCAATGTCTGTCCTTGAAAGCATGAGCCCTATCTTCCCAGTCTCTGGGTTTTTTTTCTCTTGCTAATGCGGTGAGGAGCCTGAGTAGTCAATATGATTGTGACTTTTTTCTCTATAAACTTTTCCTACTTTGCTTTGTAAATCTTTTGAGAGGTGGGTTTAATGCAAAGAGGCTACAAAATTTGCGTGCTGTTTTATTAGCTATAAACAGGTAACCAGGGAAAATCAACTGACCATAGTGGTGAGTGGATTTAATATTAACCTGCCAGTTACTGCATGCAGGTTCTCTTTATTCAAAGTCACAATTCCTAGTCTTAAAAGAATAGGAAGAAAAAGGGCATGCCTGTGCTACTGTAGTTAGTGTAGCAATGGATTTTTCCATCCCCTGTGTGTTGCTCCAGGCTTTTCCCACAGCTTCCATGTAATTTATGTGTTGAGATTATTTTTCTGTCTTAAGTGCCATATTTTTGATAATCACTGTATTGTAGGAAAGTGTTTACTGGAAACTTGCATAATGCTGTTCTTTCCAGCAAGTGACTTGTTTGTGTCCTGCTTCTTGTCTAGCACTGATGCTTTACTGGTGCTGGGTGAGCAGCTTTTTGCTGATTAGCCACTTAACAGGTTTCACTACTTGCAGCTTGTAATTTCAGCTTTTAAGAGAGGGTAGTGACGCCAGGAATTAAATTTTATTAAAAGTGCATTTTTTATTATATTGGTTGATACTATCCAGGTTTGCTGTAAATGAGACAGAAGCACACTGTTTATCTGAAATGTCTAGACCTTTTGTTAATGGATAATTCACCACCATTCTTTGCCTTGACTCCAGAAAATAAAATTACTTTAGCTTTTCAATTGACTTGACAAGAGTGTTTCCCATCTTCAGTTTCCGACAAACACACAAATCTTTTTCTATGTTTGGGTTGCTGTCAGGGAATATGACAAAAGCTGGCTGGTCTTGACTATCAGTAATTGTTTTGGGTGTTCCCTTTCTCCTGAAGCAATTGTGAAATTTTCAGAGGGACAGTGCCTCCCTCTTTTATTGTAAAGTCAGGACTATAATCATTATTCCACCAGCTGAATGAAGAATGTGTTGTTTTGTTTTTTTTTTTTTTTGAAGTGGGTAGCACATGCCTGATTTGAGGACAACTCTAAGCTGCTTTGCAGGAGCCGTCCTGTCTCCTCTCCTGGTGGATGTTGGAGACACTGTTTGTTTTATTCCCACTCGTACAGTTCTTGTGGCAATGGGCTGGTCAGTCATGGGTTCTGCCAGAGCAGAGGGCTTTGAGGAAGGAGCTCAATGAGTGTAGCTGGACTGTGTGCTAACTTCAGGAGCAAGGGTTCATGGCAGTCTAGTTTTGAATTTGTAACCTGTTCAGGGTATTTGTCTCTAAACACTGTTGTTACTAGTCCATTAACTCTGAGATCTTAACAAGTAGCTTATCTTTTTCCAGGAGAAGACCTCTCCTGAAAATACAGCATCACTATGGTCCATGGAGAGAACTCTGTGGCTCCTCAGTGATGTTTCAGAGAAGGGTTTTAGGAAACCTCCCTTGGCATTAATACCAGGAAGTGGACACCTGATGTACAGTAACCTTTGGCACTGTTTCTGTGATGTGCTCGTCTGTTGCTGGGGAATGTTGTCTTGGCTGAAATCTCTGGTGTGCAGCTGGTGATAACAGCCAAACACCAAATGTTAGCAACTCTCACTGGAAGACCAGTGCTGACTGCAGTAACTTTCCTCAAGATCCACAGATGCACACAGAGCTTGGAAATACCACCAAAGCATCAGCAGCTTGGATTTCAGTTTGTAAGCATCCCCAGTAAAATGCAGAGAAAGGACTTTGAAGTGTTTAATTTGTTTTGTGTCCAACCAAAACTATCTTCTTCTGCTCCTGAAGCAAACTCGGGCAAGTTAAGGGAATATGCTCGTGATGGAAACAGTCTGATTCTATGATCACTCTCAGTAACTTGCCAGTTTTACTCAACCCCAAAATAAGTGGGCTGCTTTAAATCATTCTGAAGTAGCTCATAGGAGATACAATTGTCCCATGTTTCTGGAAGATTAAACAGGGCACTACATAACAACATGATTATAAACATGAGTGAATTTCTTTATAGTTTGTTAATGGCATCATGGACTTCCACTAAGCAACTTAAAACCAAAACAAAATCCAAACTAACTAATCAAAAGGTTTGTTTGAATATTGCTGATGACTTTTCTTCATTCAAAAGGGGAGAAAACTTCCAAGTCTGAAGAGCATTTGCATAGTAGATGTTTTTAGGATAACCTACAGCAATTTTTTAAAATTGTATTTTCAGGAAATTAAAAAAAATCTTATCTGGATAGTTAATACTTGAATATCTGAGTTTGAAATTAAGTCATGTATTTACTGCTAGCACAGTGTATAAGGCTTGCTTCCATAATCAGTTCAGGCAGCTTTTACCTTGCTTCTCCTCCCGTGAAAGCATATTCAAGGACGCCTTTGTTTCAGCAGCATTTTGTTCATCATTTGTTTCATGTGAATTGCACAAAGCTTTCTTAGAAATAGTCTTTTGTACATTAAAAAGGGAATG
Source organism: Pseudorectes ferrugineus (assembly GCA_008033365.1). Lineage (NCBI taxonomy): Eukaryota > Metazoa > Chordata > Aves > Passeriformes > Pseudorectes > Pseudorectes ferrugineus. The sequence continues at coordinate 18,412 of QWTY01012956.1, forward strand.
AGTCTGAAATAGTTTTTGATTAGTAGAATGTGTTATGTATAGTTGTACTTAGAAGGAGAAAAGTGTTTATGTTCTAGGAAATGCATCTTTAAAAACATTTTCTTTCCCGTAATTGTGCTATTTAAGCAAATCATCTTTTAAATAGAAAAATAGGTGAGAGTATGTGTTTGGGGTTTTGAGTTGAATTGTAGTAGCAGGTGTATGACCATTGAAATGTTCTAGGTAACTGGATTCTACTTGCCAGTGGAGACCAGGCTGTGGCTGTAAGCAGGGTGCTTCATTGTCACTGTGTGATTTCAGTATGGTACTTCAGACGTGGGTAGCTTGCATATCTCAGCTTTTATTGTTAGGCTGTTTTGGATTCTCTTTCATTTACCAGAATGTTTTAGGGTGATACATAGCATTTGCACACCTTTGTTTCCTGGAGGAAGTTCATTCTCTAGGGCATTTGTTAGTGAGATCTTACCAGAACAAACACCTTGTGCTTTATGAGAACAATTTGTCCTCTTAACGTACAGGGGTATGATACGGAGCAGTAGTTATGTTACGAAGAGACTGCCTTTGAAAAGATGAAAAACGTGTTGAAAGGAGGTAAAAACGTCACTTGACTTGCTGGTGAAATAGTGAAGCAAAATGATCTGTTACCAATCAGTTAGGATCATTAACAGTGAAGGGAGAAGAAAAATGTGTTTCCATGGAACATAATAACTGCTAGGCTGATAAATATTTTCTCCCTCCAAACACTTCTGCATTTACAAAACATCAGTGTTATGCCACCCACGTACCCATGAAGCTTAAAGTCCTAAATATAGAATTTGCCTTCTTTGTTTCATTTCAGTTATTTTTAAGAAAATGTAAATCTATGTGCATCTCACTTTGTGTTTGCTACTAATGACTGAAAGCAGTCATGTTTTTAATCTTTTTGGGTCTTAGCTTCTTCACATATGAAACACAAGAAAGAACTTCCAAACTCTACCTGTGTAGTGAGAAGACCAATTATAATCTGTAAAATTCTGTAGGGAGAACTGATTTTTCTTTCTTCATATTAGGATATTTGCCAGTAGTCTCCTGTCTCAAAGTGTGGTCCTATAGTATTTAATATGAGAATGAGCTAATAAATTACTGCAAGTTTTTTAAGAGAGCTTCATTTCTGGAGTACAAATCTGCTGTCTGTTACCTGAACTACCTTGAGGGGTGATGGAAACTTGTTGCCCATCTAAAGCAATTTTCATTAATACATCAGAGTAAGGAATTGGTTTTATTTTTGGCAGGGAAAACAAAATCCAGTAAAAAAAAATCAGACTGAGAGGTTGAGTTCACTATCTTCTTATTTCCACCCCTCTTCCTTTTCTTTCATCAAAAAGGATCAAGTTGTAAAAAACAATTGAGGATTAAGATCTGTTCGCAAAGTAATATTAGCCTGCACTCACAGCAGTAGCATTACTTGGCTTGGTTTCTCCATTTTACTTCATGGAAGTATAATTCATGTGGTGTTTTGCACAGAGCAGGTACATGCCAATATAGACTAAAAGGCATTTCTGATTGTTCCATCTTTTGCTATTGATACAACCAAATTAGGAAACTTTCGTAAAGATAATGCTGTCCGCAGTACTGTGTAGACCTGGTGAAAATTCTTCACCAGAATTGTTCTGTTGTTTCTATTTTACTTTGTAGTACTGTAGATCAAGAACATTAAAGACTAAAATTTCTTGGGTTACAGGTGTTAAACAGGTACTGAACTTTCCTTCCAGCTGTATGTCAGCATGAGGAAAAGCATCCTGCCATAGCAGAAGGCAGACAGGGCCCTTGTAGCTCTGTGTTCCCAGCTGAACTGCAGGGGGCACAGGGATGTAAAATCTACTGATGTTCATCACCTTGCTCCTTGTGCTCACAGGAGGCTGCCACTGCAGCTCAGTGTTTGCCTGAAATGATGAAGGGATTGTCAGCATAAGCTTAATTAGAAATCTGTCTGTTACATTGAGGGAATAGCCTTTTACTGGTTTTACAGAATTTGGCAGGCTGGGTTTGAGAAGCTATTGTTTAGGATTAGGGATCAGGGTCAAACAAGGATGAGACATTTCCTTGGAAGAAGTTAAATGCTTCACTGTACACGTGTTTATTTTTAGAGTGAAATTGCTTTATGACTTCCTAATGAGTTTAGAAGTTGACAAGGATTTAAGCTGTCTCTTGAAATACCCTGAACATTGAGAGATGTCACATCAGCTATTCTGAAACACAACAATTTCACCTCGTGTACTGTTTATCTGTCTGATTAGAATTGCTATCCCCCTAGTTAATATTCACAGAAAGCAAAGTTTCTGTTTAAGGGTACCCTATGTTTTCCTTATTCAAGATGAGTGTGAAGAAATATCAGGAGATATCCTGCCTTGCATTTTGAATTGTCAGGAGGAAGGGGAGCCACTGCCGTGTTGTGATTGTTTGTGCTCCTTTCCCACTGATCAACTAAATTGACAATCAGCTCCAGTGTCCTGAGCAATGTGGTTTAGAATAACCAGAAATGTGGGCTATTTATCAGCAAATAGTGTCATCAGGGTGTCAGTGCAGTTCAAAATGTGGTTTAACAGCAAATTTCCTACAGAGGCCCATCATGCCTTCCTTGTGCAATACAAATAATCCTGTGTTGGGGTTATCATCTTTTCAAGACTCACAGAAAGTTCTGTGGGGTTTTCCAGTGAGACACTGAAATACTGTCTGTTTCCATTTTTAGTCTTTTCAGCCATCCTAAAACTGAAAGCAAATGAAGAATCCCAAGGGGGCCTTCTTTGGCAGCTGAAGATGAATCAGTTGTGTCCAGCATGAACAGTCTTGTCCTATTTCCTTGTCTTTCTCAGCCGTAGATATAATAGAGATGGTGACATCTGGGTTGCTGGTAGCAGCAAGAAATATGTGTGTGTGTGTGAACATGACCATTCTGCATTTAAAAAGGAAAATGGAAACTTAAAGAACTGTTAAATTTGAATCAAATACCTGTTTAAACATGTGCAAGTCACCATGTGCTTCTGATTGCCCCACCACAAGCTTGTTGAAAATTGGTTTTGTTAGTTTGTTTTCTCCATTGATGTATCTTATTTATATGGCATCAGGCTGCTTTTTGCCACTGGATTTGTATCACTAAGAAAATGCAGAGGTGAGATTAAAAGAAAGCTTCAAAGAAAGATAAAGGTTACTTTGAAAAATGACTTCTAAAATTCAGTGAAATTTAGGTACATAGGCGACCTTGACACAACTTGTCATGTATAAACTTCTGTGTACGAGTGAAGGAGGTGGAGTATTTTGGATGTAAATAAGTAGTGGACATTTTGGGATAACTGGACTATAATCACTTTGAAAATCAGCAATCCTTAAAAGATCAATTAAGTGTTGTGCTTTCTATTGGTACCATGCAACAAATGAAACATTTTATTTAATGAATAATGAAGAGGGGAGTGACTTAATAGTTTTTTTTAACTCAGGTCATGAGGTGAGATGGTCACTAAAGATCTAAGTACTCTTGTTTGTTTTCTTAATAGTACACTTTATTGAAGACTGTTGTCGATCATTAATTCTTCTTTACGATGCTGAAGGTAGGCTCGGTCCCATGCTCTTACAAGTCCTTAAAGGCTTCCACTATTTTCAGCAGCCTTTGCTTGCTCTTTGTATCACCAGTAATGCCCATTAACTGGCAAAGTGTCTCTCTGGGACTGAAGGTACCTCTGAAGGTAAAAAACAGAAACACAGTATTTGCAAGAATCTAAAATACCTTGCAGAACTTGCCAGGCAGTTTCTGCACTTACATACTTCAACCGCTTTCTTAAAATCTATTAATTGCCTTTTTTTTTTTATGTCCTATTCCCCTCAGGACTCTATTAAATGGCTTCCCAAGTCTCCTAAACTGTACAGTGGCCATAACTGGAGCTCCCAGGGCTCTCGCTGGGCCTCGTTGAAAGGAAAAGAAGGTTTTCATGGTGGTAACCTGTACAAATTCAGCTCTGCTAATGGAAAATGGAGAGAAGGAAGGATCAGTCCCGAGCAAGAAGCAGAGGAACT